>WNGS01160430.1:35601274-35620148 GCA_020271785.1 Procambarus virginalis | reverse complement strand
TGCGACCACAGAACACTGAATGATTTACTGAACAAAACATTGTACCACTTACGGGCTATTCATGCCCGTGCCACCTCTTGTGTGTGGCTAATCTTTATCAATCATCAATCTCTTGGGCTGTTACAGCCCCGCTCCTGTGCGAGTAAGTCCACTACGGGCTCACCATAGTCCGTGCTACTTGCCCCGCTCCTGTGCCAGGTAAGTCCACTACGGGCTCACCATAGCCCGTGCTACTTGCCCCGCTCCTGTGCAGGTAAGTCCACCACGGGCTCACCATAGCCCGTGCGTCTACTTGCCCCGCTCCTGTGCCAGGTAAGTCCACTACGGGCTCACCATAGCCCGTGCTACTTGCAACGTTTTGTTCCGAGTGCTGAATCTAAACAACAACAACAGCAACATCTGGGCGCTGCTGGATGAGACCCGCGATGACTCTTCTTCATAAAGAACTTTTGCAGCCGATATTGTCGAGCAAGTGTGAAATAAAGCTTAGATCAATAAGTTTATTGGTCGTCGTGCTAGGCTCGGTACACGGGTCTTCATGGGCACTGGAGATTCAACCGTTGATCTTCAGGATGGCCCACATCCTTCCTGAGGCAAACGTTCCTGCCACTCATCCTTATGCTGGTCCCAGAGTATCGTGCTGACTAGTTATCAACATTTCTACGTTATCTCGCGGGAAATGTGAATAGTTATTGAGTGCCCGAGGCGCATATCGCCGCTAGGGCGGTTAATGACCCTTGTAGTAGTGCGCATTTCTTATTAATGATAGATTGCAGCCATGAGCATAGGCTTGTGCTTTATGGATGATGCTTAAAAAAGTCGTTGAAGTTGACATTCTAAAAGAAGAAATGTTCATATCTTGCCTATATTAAGAAAGGTCTCGAGCGTTGTTTTATTGCCAGTCCTTAGTAGCTGAAAAAACAAGAGGTGTCAGAACTCAGCGGCTAATGGCGTCGTCCGGTGACTGATGCGACGTGGTACAGAGGCTTAGGAATTGGTTGGCTGCAGACCTACCGTGTCTTGAAATGTTCGGGGCACGCACTTAACTGATGGTAAATAATACAAAAATATATATCGTAATTTGCCGAGAGATGGGTATTCTCTCTCTCCGAGAGAGTTTTACCAATGATTTACAGCAGTGACGCAAGTCTGTGGTGAAGCACCACACTCAGGGTGCTTCATGTGGTTGTGACGACCAACGGCACGTCACTAGAGAGGCACAATGCCTCCGTCACCTCTCTGGAGGAGGGGGGGGGGGGAGAGGTCATGCTCCCTGTGAGAAGCAGAGCTGGGAGAGGCGAGTGAGAGGGGGAGAGGAGAGCAGGTCGGCACAACTTAAAAACTATCTTACTTTCTGGCTCCAATCATCTTTCGAACATCGAATTATTTTACGAGATTAATCATGACCGCGGCTAACAACTTTGGACAAGTGCAGTTACTTACAGGAACCACTGGTGACCGGAGACTTGCATCTTGGCAACTTACTAAATCGCTACCAGTCAAATGTTCCCTTGATTGCACAACTCTGCAATCTTGCCAGATATATTGATGGGGTCTCCTCGGCCGGATGTCCCTGTAGGTCCTTTAATTCTGAACCGCCAGACTTCCTCCTTCATCCTTAGGGACCCCTTAGGGACCCCCTTAGGGACCCCTTAGGGACTCCACAGCTCCTAGCTGTCAACCTTACCCAGGTCTTATAGAGAGCGTATTCATATTTTTATTTCCTCCCGTTCAGGTCATTTCTGGCGAGTCTCTCAGTGTTCCGGGACTGATTAAGAAGGTTGCCCGGCTAGAATGATCTTGCTAGAGAAGGTAGACCTCGATAGAACGATCATGCTGGAAAAAACTAGGCCTGCCTAGAACGAACTTCCAGCGAACTGAGCAAAAAAACATTTCCAGTAAGCCTATGGGTACAGGCCTCTAGGCCTCCCAGAAAACACCGATCTGGCCAGAGTTCATAAGTAACGCCAAATATTACCAATTACGTAAATTAACTATAAGTAGGCCTACTGTGGCTAGATCGAAAAAGATTGTCCGATTTATATTCCAAATATATGTATAGATTTTGAGTAAAATTGTGAAAAATTGATGAATATTTTAATATTGGCATGACGCCATGGATGTTACATCAGGCTGACTAAATATATTTAGAATGTATTCAAAGTGAAACATTCCATTATTCAACCCCGTTGGCACGGTATGCCTTTGTATATCACAGTATATCGTAGTATACCATAGTATATATATCCTTGTATATCCGGGAATATTGTAATATACTGGAGCCGGTCGGCCGAGCGGACAGCACGCTGGACGTGATCCTGCGGTGCCTGGGTTCGATCCCAGGCCGGCGAGAAACAATGGGCAGAGTTTTTTTCACCCTATGCCCCTGTTACCTAGCAGTAAAATAGGTACCCTGGGTGTTAGTCAGCTGTCACGGGCTGCTTCCTGGGGGTGGAGGCCTGGTCGAGGACCGGGCCGCGGGGACACTAAAAAGCCCCGAAATCATCTCAAGATAACCTCAAGATAACCATTATATACTCCTTGTGAATGACAACGTATTGCTGTAGTTCAAAATCCAGCTAAATAAAATCACCAGGATCAGGACTCGTAATCCTGGGGATTGGGGTTCGATCCCCGGCGATGGCGGAAAACAAATGGGCAGAGTTTCTTTCACCCTGATGCCCCTGTACCTAGCAGTAAATACGTACTGTACACCCTGATTCCGCTGGGCATGGGAGTTAGACAGCTATTACGGGCTGCTTCCTGTGTGTGTGGTGGTGTGGTGTGTGTGTGTGTGTGTGTGTGGGTGTGTGTGTGTGTGTGTGTGTGTGTGTGTGTGTGTGTGTGTGGTGTGTGTGTGTGTGTGTGTGTTGTGTGTGCTCAAACCCCCGCAAGCACAACTAGGTGAGTACATCCCTTGTACGTGTTCCAAATGCCAACAGCAACAGGCTGATATACAAGAAGCTTCAAGGTTCAAGGAAATTTATTGAGGCAATGAAATAAATCTCAAAAGGATAGAGTAGTTTAGTCTAATTGGTGTTTAGATTCAATTGATGGGAACAAATAGTAGCAAGTAGCACGGGCTATGGTGATCCTGTAGTGGACCTACCTGGCACAGGAGCGCGGGCAAGTAGCACGGGCTATGGTGAGCCCGTAGTGGACTTACCTGGCACAGGAGCGGGGAAGTAGCACGGGCTATGGTGAGCCGTAGGTGGACTTACTGGCACAGGAGCGGGGCAAGTAGCACGGGCTATGGTGAGCCCGTAGTGGACTTACCTGGCACAGGAGCGGGGCAAGTAGCACGGACTATGGTGAGCCCATAGTGGACTTACCTGGCACAGGAGCGGGGCAAGTAGCACGGGCTATGGTGAGCCCGTAGTGGCACAGGAGCGGGTTAGGTATTTCTCCCTCATCTATTAAAGCCCCTCAAGGGGCTCTCAAATTCACACAGTACACAAGTATAAATCATATTAATAATAACATAATGAGAATGGAAATCAAATTACAAAGTATTAGAGATAGACTTTCAGATAGACATGCAGCTTCGGCGATTAGATTAATGAGAGGCGGGGGATTTAATGAATTAATCCTCTCATTTCAACAGGAGGATAACAATATACAATGCAATGTTAAAATGTACTTTTAAGGGAGGACTATGTTAGACTTTTGTTCTAATGTTACAATGTATTATGTCATTCAAGAATGTATTGCTTTTTAAAACCAATTCCATCTTGTTCATCCGCTGTACATAGTGAACACTTGTACAGCCACTGTTACATAGTGAACACTTGTACAGCCACTGTTACATAGTGAACACTTGTACAGCCACTGTTACATAGTGAACCACCGCTACAATCAGAGGTTAAGCTATTGTTAACTATGTCTTCAACTTTGTTTTGTGTAAGCCATTTCTCCTTCGCCTTTTTTCAACATTTACCACCACTGGTTTGATCGCTGCCATCTTAAGTGGATGGTTCATTTTTCCGGTTAGAAGAATCCCAAATCCTTATCCTGACCCTTTCAAGTGCTATATAGTCGTAGTGGCTTGGCGCTTTCCCCTGATAATTCATTCATTCTCATCTTACTTTCCTCCCCCCCCCCCTCCGTTTCGCTCCCCACTTCACTCACACTACACCTCCATCTGTTTGCAATAGCTGACTTTTCTAGAGCTGCAATTCTCTAGTCTAACTTTTCGAGGTATTCCAAGATGTGTGTACCGATTGCAGAGTTCACTGCAACGCTGCCCTGCACCACCACGCGAATACAATTTTTGTTATCTCGTGTCCTACTGCCACTAGGCTGGCCTTACTCGCCGCCGTCCCTTTTTCTCAAATGTTGGTTCTAGGGGCTGTCGTTGTCTCTTCATTGATGCTTCCTTGTTTCTTTGGTACGATTTTGCCTTCTTTCGGAGCTTCGTTTACCTTGCTTGCGTCTGCCGACTTGGAATCTCTCACACGGGGCTTCATGGGACATAGAGAGGAACCAGCAGTGTGGTTATTGCCTCGACAATCATAGCAAGATGGCAAGAATTTTTCTCCTTTTTCAATCCTGTGTCTACACTGTCGCGAGTCATGCTTCTTACCACAGTACCGACACCTGGGGTCAAACTGGCATCTCTAAGCCATGTGTCTCCGACGAGAACACTTCATGCATAGTGTGGGCTCCTGAATATATTTTGTCACCTTCCTGTATCTTAGTCCTTGCACAAAAAATCATTCTGGAGCCTCACCCTTTAACAAGGCAACAATCTGACTGTGTTTTTCTTCACGTACAATGTTCCTCTTGGCCTACACAACACGTTCATTGTTAAGATGCATAAATTCAGGATCTAAGTACGGTGGATACTTATAAACTATATAACCATTGTGTCAGTTATTCCCGCTTCAGGAGTAACCATAACACTGTTCTCGAGTCTGTCAGTCGTTAGATGTTCCACTGCTTCTTCCGTACCAACTCTTATAATAATAATAATATTTTACTTAGGAAAAGTACATACATAGATGCAGAGTTACAAACATTCTGATTATTTATAGGCAGAGCTAGGTACATACAAATACCTAAACCCACTAATACGCATAGCGCTTCGGGCAAGAAACGCATAGCGTATAGCGTTATGTACGGCTGGCGAGTGTCCTCCTTAAACAAGGGTTCAAATGCGCCAAAATCCTTGGCTAATTGAAGCGTCCACTCCAGCATCTGGGAAAAGTCCAAGTGACGCGTCGAAGGAACAGCCGCTTGCAGGCGACGAATCACAATAACGTGGCTAAATTATGTTGACCAGACCACACACTAGAAGGTGAAGGGACGACGACGTTTCGGTCCGTCCTGGAACATTCTCAAGTCGAATCGATTGAGAATGGTCCAGGACGGACCGAAACGTCGTCGTCCCTTCACCCTCTAGTGTGTGGTCTGGTCAACAGCTGCTTCCTTCCATGAACCTGTGCCTCTTGCCGTATGTGGTCCTCTGGAATCCTTCCGGTCAGAATTTCCTCCTGAGTTTGTATTGTAGTTTGAAACACAGGTTCCGTCTTCGGTCGTTCAACACTGTCAGTATCACTTTGCGCACAGTTTTCAGTTTTCTTTTTCTCCTGGTCATTGCTACCTGAAAAGGCCTGGAATCGTCTCGCCCGTCATCCATTAAAAGTCACTGGATCACAAGTTCACATGTTTCTAGAGCGCTCTTGGACGCACCCTTCCTCCTCCACGGCTAGGCTAGCACTGATACTAGAGGCCTCCAACACACTGGTGTCAGGTGGTGTAACACAAGTACTCGTTAGTCTATCAGACGACCTTCATTCCCAACCCATCCTCGTGTTAAGACTGTACTCTTTGTAATTATGTGCACCATAGTACAAACATTGACGTACTAAGCAATTAGATAGTAGATTTTTGTACTATTCACTTACAGTCCGAAAAAAATGAAGCTAAAAACAAACTTAAATATACCCAAGCCTAGTATAGCACATATATGTATTATATTAGGCCTAATATAGCGTGTATTAGCCTAGGAAGGTTAGTTAGGTGTTTTTTGCAACAGAAATAGAAATCTTTTTCCCGTCTGTCCAAATTCAGTATGTCAGATTTCTACTTTCTAATTTGCGTTGTACGTCGTATATGTACGTCGTATATGTAGTCGGTATATGTACGTCGTATATGTCCTCATCGTCACTATAAGTATTACCCAAAACAAGAGGATGGGCTGCCATTCCATACACCACTGCCACCCCCCTCGTTCCTGCCACCGCTGCCACCATCACTACTGCTTCTGACACCACCACAACGCTGCNTGTGTGTGACAGGACAGTAGGTGGACGGGTGACCACCTGGGACACCTGTGTGTGACAGGACAGTAGGTGGACGGGTGACCACCTGGGACACCTGTGTGTGACAGGACAGTGAAAATACCTAGCGGTTTACAGTTAAATTTATATGCGCTTGTGTTTCTGTTTATGGTACACTTACTAGCCTAACCTCCAACACTACTCTGCCTCCAAAACTACTCTGCCTCCAACACTACTCGGCCTCCAACACTACTCGGCCTCCAACACTACTCGGCCTCCAACACTACTCGGCCTCCAACACTACACAACCACCAACACTACACCACCACCAACACTACACCTCCACCAACACTACACCACCACCAACACTACACCACCACCAACACTACACCACCACCAACACTACACCACCACCAACACTACACCACCACCAACACTACACCACCACCACCAACACTACACCACCACCAACACTACACCACCACCAACACTACACCACCTCCAACACAACACCTCCAACAAAAGCTGTATTCCCTCTCCAACATAATACATATTTACAGATACGACAAAACAGAAAAAATATCAAAATAATTAATTCCCTTTACGTTTTCCAGGTTGAAATCAATGAAAAAAAAATCCATTAAAAAAGGAGATATACTCAGAATTTGTATTTTAGTGAATGTGTGTGTGTGTGTTTTTATTGCTTATCTGAGCAATATTTTGGTTGTGTCTGTCTGCATCAGTCTGTTTGTCTGTCTCCCTCTGCTTGTTTTTTTGCTTGTTTCTCTCTCTTTTTTATTTGTTTAACAAAGATTAGGACTTGTAAGAAGTGTTCTTGATGTAGTTAATGAGACCGCAAACTACTGGAGGACTCGGTAATGTCCAGCAGCTCGTCTGAAGACGTCTACAACCCTAGTCTCTTTAAAGTAACTTATTAACTTTTCATACACAACAAATAATTCAAATTACGTATCAAGAAGAGCGGTGCATACTTAAGAGGAGAGTGAACATGTGCTTCTTCTTCTTCTAGGGTTTTGCAACCACTGCTGCCGAGAAGGCATAAGATGTGGCTTATCGCTGTAAACTGTGCTTGGCTTTCCTTTCCGCTCCGTCCCATCCCAAGTCCTGATCCTGACCCCTTCCCAGTGCTATATAGTCGTAATGGCTTGGTGCTTTCCCCCCCTGATATTTCCCTTCCCTTCCCCAGTTTCATGGTCACTGATGAGTCACTTCATCTCCTTGATGTCATAATCACATATATTTTCACAAGCACATTTGTGACATACCATTGATGTGACATGCCTACTTCAGATATATAATAGTTACTGACACACATAATTAATGACTCTCGTAGTAGTTGTCATTTCTCCTCTTTTGTATATGTAAAGGCTTGGGAGCAGTCATCAGAGCCGGGTAGACCTGCGGGAATGAGATATGGTAGATAGTTGCAGTAGATATTACACAGCAAGGGGGGGGGGGGCCCAGCACACTAACCTCTGGTCCACTGACATCAAATGAGTGGCTTTCAGATTCTGGCCTTTCTCTCGCTTCATGCAGGTCGGCGTTCAATCCCCGACCGTCCAAGAGGTTGGGCACCATTCCTTTCCCCTCGTCCCATCCCAAATCCTTATCCTGACCCCTTCCAAGTGCCATATAGTCGTAATGACTTGGTGCTTTCCCCCTGATAGTTCCCTTCCCCTTCTTCCTGCTAGTTATTTGCAGTTTAGTTACACTTAGGAATTCTAAGCGGGGGATTCGTGTTTTTTTTACGCTTCTGGGGTCACAGAAATTAAGGGGTCACTCAGCGGGGGTCAAGTAGTGGGGGTCACACACAGGGCGGGCGCTGAACCTCTACATTAGTGTAGTTGTGTTATCACTGTTGACCAGACCACACACTAGAAGGTGAAGGGACGAAGACGTTTCGGTCCGTCCTGGACCATTCTTAAGTCGATTTGAGAATGGTCCAGGACGGAGCGAAACGTCGTCGTCCCTTCACCTTCTAGTGTGTGGTCTGGTCAACATACTTTAGCCACGTTATTGTGACTCATCGCCTGCGTGTATTATCACTATTCTTATTTTAACTAAACAAAATCAGAAAGTTATAACTAATATTAATAATTACGTAATACTATTATTACAAACATCTCAGGTGCGAATGATAACAAATAATACATGATAAAGAGAGAATTGATAAACTGCAAGGGGATTATTTTATCAATTCCAAACTCACTTGCACACAGGTGGAATTATGCAAATTGAAAATTAGTAGATATTACGATCGCTAAATTCGCATTAGAGCAAATCTGGAACGTATTATAAGGATTAGGGACATACATATCTGGGATCAAGGGAATTCCGAAATTTAGTGCAGGTTTCGAAGGTAAAGCCTTGAAGAACGGATCTATAACAGCGGCTGCCAGGCCTCCTATCTTCACTGTTGTTTAACAGTTTTTTTTCCATGATTTTCTCTCCCCTCCATTTCTTCTGTTTTGGTAAACACACACACACACACACACACACACACACACACACACACACACACACACACACTGACAAGTTCAACAAAATAAATAGTTAACTTAAGATAATGAAATATGGGTATAAAATCCCGTAGAGTTACTTTCCTCTACCCCCTGCTTTTTAAGAAAGATTCCCTCACTATGCTGCACCCACTCTCGCCCACCTACACATCAGATAACCACTCAAGAGGTTCTCGGATCTGTCCGCCGTCATAATATTAATGATTTTCACACGGATTACCTATTCGAAATAAGTTGTAGCCATTCAAGATGCCCCCCCTAGTACAGCCAGTGGCAGGAGAACCACAGGTCTGGGATATGGGGATAATTAGAGCATTACCATGACCTCTGAAGTTATTCTCCGTCATGACACTTCTTCTGGCTCAAGGCGGCTTCCCCAAGAACGAAAACGCAAGTGGGAATCAGACAAATCTGAGCAATGTGGAACAATTACCCACTTTTTTGAAAACATGGGAATCGTAGACTGAATGCTTCGGCCCCAAACCGGAATCCTCTTCAGCATTGGGGATAAATTTCAATTTACGTTGAAGGAGAAGACCTGCTGGAGGCGAGTAAGGCTCCCTCAGCCACGGCACTTCCTCACATCTCAAAGACATTCCGCCGATTTGCCTACGGGAAGTGCACTGACCTCACCAGCAAAATTAATTGAGAGTCCAGCGACCTTGATTCTAATGACACCATCAAATCATGTCGCAACTTACTTCTGTCACGCAAAGCATGTCTGCTAGTGGCAGGCAGGGGTGGGCAAGACCCTAACCTCGTCGCTCAACTGATCAATTGACGATTTCCCCAGAGTCGACAAGTTGATCAGTCTCCCTAACCAAGCCAAATACCGCCGTGGCAAAGCGAGTAGGACCCCCCAGAGACAGCATGGAATTAAGTACTCAGTTCTGAAAGGAATTGAAGAAGGCAATACAGGGGGAGCACTCAGGATAATCACCACTGAGGATATAATTTTACCCAGAGATGAATTGTTATCAGAGATGGTAACATTAATTTTACCCAGAGCTGTGTTTACCCACAGCTCTGGCATTAAAAAATACATTTAAAATAAAACCCACTTCAGGGCATAAAACGAACCCACCCCTACCTCAAAACATCTAATCCCCCTCCCCCTCTATCAGGTACGACGTGTTCTTCAAGAAATAGAGTTCTATACAGTGACTGCTTCGTTCCCTCCGGGCGCCTCAGAGGTTCACACTGACTTAAGACCTCCACGTGTCAAATAGTTGAAGAACCAGCTTTAATGTCGAATTTAAACGAAGTTAAACTTGTCTTCTTCAGTGCATCGCTCTGTGCCCCGTAAAAGGATGAAGGATGGATCAGATCAATTGCGATGGATAAAACCTCCACCACCTCGTTGCACAAGGGCATAGCTGTTAAAAATATCCGAAAAAAGGCAGTCAAACTGCTTCTGTCTAATCATCTAGGGGTATGATGGCCTCCAGAGGCTTTCAACTCGGTGGAGAAGGAGGCAGTACGTGCCTCTGTCTCAGCAGGATCAGCACTCCTCATGGGTGGGTACAGGCAACTCAGCAAGGAGAGAGACCCTTTGCACCCAACTCTGCATTACCATTCGTGAAGTCTTATACTAGTTGTAAAGTTAGTTTGTGATATTATGTAGTCTGTTTTTTGCTCTTTAATAGCTATTGAGGTGAAGTTAAGTTGCAATTAAAGAAGCACTGTATATATATATATATATATATATATATATATATATATATATATATATATATATATATATGTCGTACCTAGTAGCCAGAACGCACTTCTCAGCCTACTATGCAAGGCCCAGTTTGCCTAATAAGCCAAGTTTTCATGAATTAATTGTTTTTCGACTACATAACCTACCTAACCTAACCTAACCTAACTTTTTCGGCTACCTAACCTAACCTAACCTATAAAGATAGGTTAGGTTAGGTTAGGTATGGTTGGTTAGGTTCGGTCACATATCTACGTTAATTTTAACTCCAATAAAATCAAATTGACCTCATACATAATGAAATGGGTAGCTTTATCATTTCATAAGAAAAAAATTAGAGAAAATATATTAATTCAGGAAAACTTCGCTTATTAGGCAAATCGGGCCTTGCATATAGGCTGAGAAGTGCGTTCTGGCTACTAGGTACGACATATATATATATATATATATATATATATATATTATATATATATATATATATATATATATATATATATATATACACACATATATACATACATATATATATCGAGTTACTAATTATTCATATTTATTAAAATATTTAGCATCACTGGATGTGAGATAATACACAGCTCCGGAAATGTTCACAGCCATTTAAAATACATCTTCCTCTTTTATGTATACACTGTATTGCATTTTTAGGGTAACGTGTTTATAGTATTGGTCACCTTATCTATATTCCGTGACGCAGAACACAGATACGGTGTATCTGTCTGGGGGGGGGGAGGGGGTGTATATCTTCCTCCTCCTCGTTATCTGATGTTTTCCCAGCCGGTCTGTGCTCGAGGTCCACCTCCAGCTTGTGCCTGTAATAGGGTCATTCTCAGTGTGCAGAGGATGACCCAATTACAACCTCTGGAAGGTTATTAAGGTCAGCATAATTGCTTCCTGATGAACCATCAAGTGAACGTTACTGTTGAACATTATCCAGGACTGTAGTGAATTCTCAAGGGAATATGTACTGACGAGCAGAGTGCACGACAGTTGAGTGTGTTGCTGTTCTGGACCAGACTGCACAACCCGTCCTCGACTCAAGTCCATTCCATCCAGCGGTCGACCCCACAGACGCATTCATAAATTTTGACATGCTGTTCATACAAAATATGAATTTTCTCAAATATAAATTTATATTATAATATATTAGCATATTGTGCATGTATAGGTTAGGTTAGGTGTTTAGGTTCTGTTGGCGATTATTAGTATTTGTAGTACGTGGGTAAAGCATTTACAGCGTTGTGGTTCGAACAAAAATCGTCAGTGAAACACTTGTTCCGGAAGTGCTCGAACATCATCAGTTGTGAGTCGTGTGTAAACTGTTTCTCATCCATAAACAGGGGTTTGGCGGGTGGATGGAATCACTTTTGGGACTTTGTTTGGAGGACGGGCTGTTACACACGACTCACAACTGTTGACGTTCGAGCACTTCCGGAACAAGTGCTTCACTGACGAATTTTGTTCAAACCACAACGCTGTAAATGCTTCACCCACGTACTACAAATACTAATAATCGCCAACAGAACCTAAATACCTAACCTAACCTATGCCTATATATGCACAATATGCTAATATACTATAATATTTATTTTTATTTTAGAAAATTCCGGTTTAGAATGAACAGCATGTTAAAATTGTTGAATGCGTCTGTGGGGGTCGACCGCTGGATGGAATGGACTTGAGTCGAGGACGGGTTGGAATTCCGGCCCTTTTTTTTTAAATGTCAAGAGCGTTGCTTGCTAAGATATTTATTAATGTATAGCTAGTATTTAATACCTATTACTCTATTAATAGGAAAATAAATAATAAATTATCCGACAGATGGAGAAAAAGATAGATTTTATTGGTTATATATTTTATTATTGACGTTGGCATGGAGACGTGGCAACACAGCAGTGAGGACGCCAGGGGTAGCCTATCCTTTACTGCTAACTCGAGTCTATATTCAATTATCTGAGTGATGGACTTATAACGACCGATCACCTTAAGCTAAGGTATTATTTTATAGAATTTTAATCAATATACAAACTGTATATTACTATATATATATATAAATATGTTAAATTAATTTGTTACTAACTGTCAATATTGGTAACTCTGGTGTTTACTGCGAATATTTCGAGTGCTTGATCTATTCCTCATTCGTAATTAGGTCGGAATTCTCGCAAGATAAAGTCAAATCACGTCTTTAAAAACTGAGTATTTATGCACTCATTTGAAGCCGATAAAACTCGTCTGACGCTGAACTGTTTCAACCAGGTGAGATTCTAAGGTTGTTAATCTCGTTACAGAGAACATATTTACGCCTCTATGCGCACTGATGATATATGTCTCTTTAATATTTTAATGGTAAGCTTCCACTGCCACTATCGCGGACACCAAAAGGCTTCAACTGTTTCATTGTTCAACGCTGTTACTAGGTGCTTTTTTGTATATGATTATCGTATTGTTGAAATTAAATATATATATATATTACATATTGTATTATGCTATTGTATAATACATATTGTATAATGCTCCGGGAGATGTCATCATGGAGGCGGTGGCGGCGAGACCGTCCTCAACAAACATGGCCGCCGCCTGCACCCTGCACCAATGAATGTGCTTGCAACCACGTTCATTCCTGAGAGATAATGACACTGTTGTGAATCTTCAAATTCAATCTAAAATTCATATTGGTCTCTATTATAACATATGGGCTAATTAGACGCAAAATGGGGCTTAAAAAACATGCATGAATCACTTTCGAAATGTAGATTTTGTTGCCAAATTGACTTTTCTTCCACCGTAATTCACAATTATTTTGCTACAAACGACTTTTAAAAAATTTTCATTAAGAATATTTTAATAACTGCATTGCGAAAGGCTGTATTATGTAAAATAGTGTGACGTTACTACCACATAGCGAACCATCACCATTAAGTATGGCAGCGGTGTTTCAGCGGAGCTCTGGAGACGCAGCATCGTACACAAAGCGGGTTTTAACGTACTTTAAAACCCATCAAACTACTCAACCCTAGCCTAACTTAGCCCAAACTAACCAAATCTAAACCAACGCTGCCTAACCTAAGCTAATACATCCTAACTAAACAACATACACGGTTTTGACAATCAGAAAAAGGGGTTTTGTGGACCCGTGTGGCGTACGGCGTGTTGCCAGCCCGCCCGGGCACAATGGCGGCCATCATTACCACCACCAAGAACAAATGAACAAACCCACAAGGACCGTAACGAGGATTCGAACCTACGTCCGAGATCACCCCAGACGCTGCCTTAATCCACCACCACCACAGGGAAGCACACTCGCCTCCCCCCTCGCTAGTTCCCACCCACCTGCTGTATTGTATTGTATTACCGTGAGCAAACACGGTTAACCTGACAGTCACGGTGCCATATAAGTATGAAGTTTTACGGTGAATTGTGTAAATTGAATAGGGTGAAGGAGTTAGAGATCCCTTGGACTGGGCTCCCAGCGTGTCTCGTAGTGCCAACAACAACAACAACCTCGACAATTAAGTGTAAGTATCATGTGTCCATCTTCTATGGTACGGTAGTTGAGATAATTTAGTGAATCCGTCCACAAGGGGAGGCGAATGGCCATATGGCCAACCCGTCCTCACACCAGGCTGGTTAAAGCAGCGGCCGTCCTCTCCAGAAGCATTTATTAATTTTAACATTCTGGGTATTGGATTGATTGGTGAAGATTAAGTCACCCAGGAGGTGGCACGGGCATGAATAACCCGTAACTGTGTATTAAATATGTTTGTTCTCATATATAAATGAATGTTATTATGCATTCGTATTCTATGTATAGTTATGGGTAGGTTAGCTTAGGTGTTTAGGTTCTGTTGTTGATTATTTGTATTTGTAGTACGTGGGTGAAGCATTTATAGCGTTGTGGTTCGAATAAAATTCGTCAGTGAAGCACTTGTTCCGGAAGTGTTCGAACGAAACCAGTTGTGGTTCGTGTGTAAACCGTTGTCCATTCATAAACAAGAGAGTTTAGCGCTGGATTAACGAACATTTGGCCTTCGTTAATGATGACGGGCCTAGCAACGGGTTGTAGCAACACGCAGTTAGCTTCTTCCTCGATTAACAAAAGGGGAGATCTCGGGTTCGGTTCCCGGACAGGACCCTACCAGAGTTCCTTATACTGCCCGTCCTCATCAACAAAGACCAAATGTTCGGTAACTGAGCCACCAAATTCGCTGTGTATAAATGAAAAGTGATTTACACACGACTCACGACTGATGACCACCGAACATTTCTCGACCAGCGCTTCGATGACATCTTCTGCTCGAATCTCTGTAAATGCTTCACCCACGTTCCACAAACAATTCCCAACAGAACCTACACGCCTAACTTGAACTAACCTAGGCCTTAATATGCACAATAGGCTAATATGTAATAATAATTTATATTTGAAAAAAAATCCTATTTAAAATTAACAGTATATTAACATTGATGACTGCGTGTTTGTGGCCGGCTGCTGGATGGAATGGCCATACCCTGAGGACCGTAAGATAGGATCTTACCTTCAACAAAATATTTTGCCACGATGTTAAGCTTTAAGTATAATCCTAACGGGAACTTCCTAGAGACGATCTTTCAGTTTACGTGAATTATTGACAGGATACAAAGTTCCACGTGTATTCCTACCACAGTCTGAAGTTCTGCATTTATTTTTGACCGGTTGAGCTCCCCCCAGAGGGAGCATCGTTCTGTAATACTGTGGACGAGCCTCTGCCTCCGTCTGGGCGGAACACGGTAGGTATCTCTAATATTCAGCCGGTGTAAACACGCTTGGTACCGAATGGGGGTTGGGGGAGAAGCTCTAACTTTAGAAGAGTGGATTGCCAGCTTCCCAGGGGTCGAGGCTGTATAGAGGGCTTTTGGCCTCTACAGGTTTGGTTTTAAACGGGAAGAGGCCCAACAGGTGCGCCGATTGGTGAGGAAACTGTACATGCGCTTCTAAATTTGTTCTGCTAGTGTGGACGCTTATTCAAATTCGTTTAATTGACTGCGATGTCTTCATACGCTAGTTCGAATCCCAGTTTGTTTATATATACATATGTGTCACTCCTGATAGTAAGAATCGTACAGTTAGGCCAAATTAGCAATGTTTGGTTTGACGTGCATTGGCCAAAGTGCATTTTATTATGTTGTTACATCTCTACACAAATTAGTCGGTTTAATTAGATTTATTAATAGCATTAATTGCTTAGTCATATGGCTATTTGTAATCTGTGTGAAGAAATAATAGGTTCATCTAGGTTAGGTTCGGAACCAAGGTGATTTCTGTTCATATTCGCAACATTACATTTCTTGTGTATTCAAGTTTGTGTATGTGTGAGTGTGTATGTGTGTGTGTGTGTGTGTGTGTGTGTGTGTGTGTGTGTGTGTGTGTGTGTGTGTGTGTGTGTGTGTGCGTAATGATCCAGAACACACCACGAGAAGGTCATGGTAGACATGTTTCTCAGGAGAACCAGTATGACTGACAATGGGTCACCGGTGGACTGGATAGGTCATTGGTGGATTAGATGAGTCAGCGGTGGATTAAGAGAGGCGGGGGCGGGGCTACAGAAGTAGGAATGGTCCTGTAGAGTATGATAATCCTGGTGTCATAACCTGTACACTGCGTCAACTTATGGCCCCCTTACAATATTGCACAAAAGGTCCCACAACAGGGGGGACCATGACCCCTAGTTTGGGAACCAGTGGTCTTGTGACACAAATGAGGAGTACCAGCGCTCTGGCTGATGTGTGCCTCTAACTGAACCTAACCTGTCTTAGCCTATCATAACTAGGCCTCGACCATTCTCACCTAATAGGCCGCATTAGTTTGACAAGTAAAAGTTGAAGGCATTACTCCGGTATACGGCTCGGGAGCTCAGTAGAGTTTTCCAACATGTATCACGGCAATTGTATCCCCTCGTTGTCCACCTTCTCCGAGGACCGAGTTTTTGAGACCCAGGGGCTGAGATCCTAGGTCCCAGACCCTCCCAGGAGCTGAGAGGGCCTTGGTCCTAGACCCAGGGGCTGAGAGAGCCTAGACCCTCCCAGGAGCTGAGAGGGCCTAGGTCCTAGACCCAGGGGCTGAGAGAGCCTAGACCCTCCCAGGAACTGAGAGGGCCTAGGTCCTAGACCCAGGGGCTGAGAGGGCCTAGGTCCTAGACCCAGGGGCTGAGAGGGCCTAGACACTCCCAAGAGCTGAGAGGGCCTAGGTCCTAGACCCAGGAGCTGAGAGGGCCTAGGGTCGACATCCTCCCAGGGGGCTGAGAGGGCCTAGACCCTAGCAATACCTTAACACAGAGCTGGCCAAACTCACCACAACGACGTGTGAGGCATAACACCAGCGTCCGGTCACCAGTACAGGCCCACACAGCCGCCAGGGGGCACCGGCCTCGCCAGCCCCCCTAACTCTCCCCTCCAAAGAGTCCACACCTGCACTGCTTGAACACTTGCGGGGGAGCAAGTGGAACCACCTGCCAGCCAGGCACCCCCACCACGCCGGGAATCGGGGCAGGACAGGTGCGGGACGGGTAGAGGGCGGAGCGGTGGCGGGTGTGAGTGTGGGGGGGAGGACGAGTCACGGGCATAAGTCTAGCGGGTGCAGGAATATAGAATATCAATAGTCCAGGTAATCTGTGCTGGAGAATATTTCACCAGCATCGACACACGGCGATTGCTGAGGAAATAGTGGAGGAGATGCAGTTCCGCGAGGTGGGGTGGGGGGGGGGGGGGGTGTTGGGGGTTCTTGGGGTTGGGGGGGGGTTTGTTCAGGAGAGATTTAGTAGAATTGAAGACGAAGAAGGTGGAGTGAGTGGGGAGCAGTGGAGGAGTGTGTGGGGGGGTGGAGCTGGTGTGTGTGTGGGTTGGCGGGGTAAGGGGGGATGACATTTAGCGGGATGGGGGATAGTATGGGTGAGGGGGGGGGGTGAATAGGGAGGGGATGGGGTGGGGGGAGGGGTGCGGAAGAAGCATTGGAAGCTCCGCAACACATTAAAGGAGATTCAAATTGGTTATGGATTAGTGACGGTGGTGGTGGTGTAGTGGTGTGGTGGTGGTGTGGTGGTGGTGTAGTGGTGGTGTAGTGACGGTGGTGGTGGTGTAGTGACGGTGGTGGTGGTGTAGTGACGGTGGTGGTGTAGTGACACAAATTGGAGCGTAGATTGAGAATAACTGAGACCACCACCACTCAAGAGTGGCAAAAGTCGCACTCTGTGACGTGGTCGTGACGGAGCCACAGTGGCACTCTGTGACGTAGCCACAGTGGCACTCTGTGACGTAGCCACAGTGGCACTCTGTGACGTAGCCACAGTGGCACTCTGTGACGTAGCCACAGTGGCACTCTGTGACGTGCTAGTGACGGAGCCACAGTGGCACTGTGACGTGGTCGTGACAGTCACAGTGGCACTCTGTGACGGAGCCACAGTGGCACTCTGTGACGGTGGCACTATCGTGTGGTTCACACAATACGTCATCGTTGATATTGTAATAAAATTGGAGCAAATGAGAAATCACACATAACGCATTGGAGGGAATGTGAGGTCCCCTCCAATACAGTTTCTGTGTGCTTTTCTCCTACCACCCCCTTCCTTTTTTTTATGCTTTATTGTGTATTTAAAGGTTACAAACGTACAAGACAAATGCCTAAAGGTTATGGATCTCTCTTGAAGCTCCTCCGCTTCCGGACAGGAACCGAGGACGCAGCAAGCATTTCCCCTCTGGATCGCCACACTGAGGCGCTGAAACAAAAACTGCAAGCCCTTGGGTCTCTGGTGACGTCGATGAGCTTGGGGTCCTCTGTGTATATACTGGGGTCCTTTTGGCTATGTGGCAAGGGGAAGAGCGTGACACACCCGCCACTTCGCAAACCCAACTTTACCGGCAGACAATAACACTCGGGCGTGTCTCGGGGCTACCCCCCTCTTCCCCGCCGGATGCCTGAATTACGGCTGATTTAAACAAAAATTACTTAGCGTTAATTACTGTCTTGGCCATTCGACTATCAGTCTTTAATTCGGAAGTGTTCAGAGGGAGGAAATTTTGCAGTTTGGCGATTCTACCACCAAAGATTTTCTGTCGATCATCTGGCGCAATCCATTTCCAGTCAGCTGAGTTAGATTTTGTTATTTATTTATATATACGAGAGTTCTTACATTCTTACAGATCTTGTCCTCTCCACTTCAGCGTTAATGGCGTAGCTCGTGGCCCTTTATAGAGCAAGAAAAATAAATGTTATTAAATGCAAATACATTCAAGCAATTGAATGTACATTTGCAAATAAATGCAAATACAATATAATCACGTGAATTGACGTGAGTATATGCCTG
>WNGS01160430.1:35524295-35537090 GCA_020271785.1 Procambarus virginalis | reverse complement strand
TATATATACTACTAATATATATATATATATATATATATATATATATATTATATATATAATATATATATATATATGTGTGTGTGTGTGTGTGTGTGTGTGTGTGTGTATGTGTGTGTGTGTGTGTGTGTAAATCACGAAAATTAACACGTGATGAAAAATGTGACAGTGTCAGACCACGGAGGAAGAATTGAAACGGGAATTTCCTTAAGTACTTTCGTATATTAATACATCTTCAGAAGGAATAGGAATGATTTACAAGTCAAGTATTGGACATATATATAGGCAGGAGAGAGAGGTGAAGTGAGGTAAGGTACAATGAAAAATGAATGGAATTAGGTGGCTACAAATAAGAGCCGCATAAGAACTGCAGAAGGCCTATTGGCCCATACGAGGCAGCTCCCATTTATACCCACCAGTAGGCTCACACATGGATAATAATAACATAAGATAGTAAATATTTACAATGAATTAGTGAGAACATATGTGTATCAATGATCCTACTCAAATCGCCTTTTAATTGATCTATCAAAAATGGATCTAAGTTATATAAACCACTGCTAATGTTCAAATTACATTCTTTTGTAATCTGTATTAAAACAGATTCAGTTATGTTCCTGTTATAAGTGATTTCACAATTCGTTATTGAAGAAGCCATCTCCCAATCAATTTGGTGATCATTTTCTGACAAATGAACAAACAAAGCATTAGACAATTGTTGAGAATCCAGAATTCTTAGATGAAGAGTTTAAGAATATTGATTCTATTGATCTCAAGCTTTGTTATACATCCATACTTATACTCGCATTTTGGTGAGGTGATATGGTACCAAAGATTTGGGTGAGGTGATTGACATTTGCACATGATAGAACACGAACCAATGGGTATAAAAGCTTAAGAATGGAAGTAACTGCGGAAGGTCTATTGGCCCATACTTCTTCTTGATGCTTCTATATTGGTTCCGAGTCTTGAAGTGGGAAGAATATAGTTGTGCATTAATTAATTAATACACAACTTTATAGAATAAAGTAGGTAAAATATAGTCGTGCATTAATTAATTAATGCACAACTATATTCTACCCACTTCAAAACTCGGTACCATTGCTTCGAGTTCTATCACGTGTAAATGTCAATCACCTCACCCAAATGCTGGTATAAGTATGGGTGTATTTTGCGTGTTTACGGTTTTACGGGCTCACCATAGCCCGTGCTACATGGACACTTCGTTCTGAGTAGCTAAACCTGAAACAACAAACGTGTTTACAGGTTACAGTTGTGTGTATAAACTAAAGCATTTGAAAATGTAATAAGTTATTACGAAACGCGTTCAAGCGTCAGACTAGAAATAAAAATGAATTTTGGAGAATTGATTTTTTCAATTACCGTCGACAGTGAAAAGAAACATAAGAAATATTGAGAAAATTCGTGTTAGAATTATTAATCTTACTTTTCCGGTCATATTTAACAACATTTGTTTACAAGAAAGACTGCTACTAATATATACTAATATATAAAGTGTGTATATATGTGTATATATGTGTATATATGTGCATACATATATATACTTGAAGAGGAGCCCGTTGGTTCCTTCTCTGTCTGTCTCTCTCTGTCTCTGTCTCTGTCTCTGTCTGTCTGTCTGTCTGTCTGTCTCTCTCTCTCTCTCTCTCTCTCTCTCTCTCTCTCTCTCTCTCTCTCTCTCTCTCTCTCTCTCATTGCTGTCTGCCTGGACATGTCACACACAGCATATGGGTCTCACGGACAAGCGATCAACAACGTTCGAGAGTAACAGTCTAGAGGCCCGGGTTCGATTCCCTGCCGCTACAGAAACATTTAGTTTCTTTCACCCGATTTCTCTGTTCACCTAGCAGTATACAGTTACCAGCTCTTGTGGGCTACAGCCTGAGGATGTGTGGGTGTGATAGAGAAATATATTGTAGATATGATAGGTAGATTCAGACTGGTCGCTTAAACAGTTAATTCGGGTAAGGTGAACAGGATTACTAGTATAGTGGGTTGTGTATTAATGGTGTTACACGAGTATGCTTCGCATATTAGTGGTATATTCACAATTTCGCATCGCTTCTAATGGCACGTTTCGGTTTACAATGCAACCACTTACTCAACCAGTAATACACTTGCATGAGTAACACACATTGGAAACTAAATTAAAAAGCTACTTTTTTGTAAAAAGATTCAGAACTAATGAACTTAACAAAAAGAGTTCTTGAAGTGACATAGCGACTGGCCGATTTAATACGAAGATTACGGTAGTCATCGAAATTGGTAAAATGACCTATAAAATTACATTTATTTACTGATATTTACTTTTCATGAGGATAGCTTGTTTGCTGTTGTTGTTTTTAAGAACAGACACTACAATAGCCAGCAGACAAGAGACGCTACAATAGCCAGCAGACAACAGACGCTACAATAGCCAGCAGACAATAGACCCTACAATAGCCAGCAGACAAGAGACGCTACAATAGCCAGCAGACAAGAGACGCTACAATAGCCAGCAGACAAGAGACGCTACAATAGCCAGCAGACAACAGACGCTACAATAGCCAGCAGACAATAGACGCTACAATAGCCAGCAGACAACAGACGCTACAATAGCCAGCAGACAATAGACACTACAATAGCCAGCAGACAATAGACACTACAATAGCCAGCAGACAATAGACACTACAATAGCCAGCAGACAACAGACGCTACAATAGCCAGCAGACAATAGACACTACAATAGCCAGCAGACAATAGACACTACAATAGCCAGCAGACAACAGACGCTACAACAGCCAGCAGACAATAGACACTACAATAGCCAGCAGACAACAGACGCTACAACAGCCAGCAGACAACAGACGCTACAACAGCCAGCAGACAACAGACGCTACAACAGCCAGCAGACAACAGACGCTACAACAGCCAAAAAACAACAGACGCTACAACAGCCAGCAGACAACAGACGCTACAACAGCCATAAGACAACAGACGCTACAACAGCCAGCAGACAACAGACGCTACAATAACCAGCAGACAACAGACGCTACAACAGCCAGCAGACAGTTTTAGCTTTGTTCATTTGACCCATAGAACATCGAATTTAATTAAATGTTAAATTTGTTAAATGTATCCATGAGAATGCCATGAATACGCCTTCTGGAAGAATTAATACATATATTATTATTATTTACCAAACATTTGGCAGCGCGTTTGTCTTGGAAGTTCAAAAACGCAAGTTCGAACCCTTTTCACGACCTCCATAATTTCTCAAATATATATCACTTTACTGGGATTACAAATTGTGAAAGAACACAAGGCGACCTAATTACAACTACAACCATCATGACACAGGGGGGAAAAATACTTTAATAACATACAATCAAACATAATTATAATTATGTTTGATTGCATAAGCTTTATAATTACCGAGCAAACAATTCCCAATTCAACGAAGCTAAATATCCTTTCTTTAGTCAAGTGGGGAACAAAAAGTGTCGTGTATTAGCTTAATACATTACTCACAGTGATGGCGTGTATATAAGCTTAATACTGTATTAAATCAGCACTTTTGTTATGGTCTGCGCCATACGTTCTATCCTGATATCTACTTTTCATGAGGATAGCTTGTTTGTAGTTGTTGTTTTTAAGAACAGACACTACAACAGCCAGCAGACAACAGATACTACAACAGCCAGCAGACAACAGATACTACAACAGCCAGTAGACAACAGATAATACAACAGCCAGTAGACAACAGATACTACAACATCCAGTAGATAACAGACACTACAACAGCCAGTAGATAACAGACACTACAACAGCCAGTAGACAACAGATACTACAACAGCCAGTAGACAACAGATAATACAACAGCCAGTAGACAACAGATAATACAACAGCCAGTAGATAACAGACACTACAACAGCCAGTAGATAACAGACACTACAACAGCCAGTAGACAACAGATACTACAACAGCCAGTAGACAACAGATACTACAACAGCCAGTAGACAACAGATAATACAACAGCCAGTAGACAACAGATAATACAACAGCCAGTAGATAACAGACACTACAACAGCCAGTAGATAACAGACACTACAACAGCCAGTAGATAACAGACACTACAACAGCCAGTAGATAACAGACACTACAACAGCCAGTAGATAACAGACACTACAACAGCCAGTAGACAACAGATACTACAACAGCCAGTAGATAACAGATAATACAACAGCCAGTAGACAACAGATAATACAACAGCCAGTAGACAACAGATAATACAACAGCCAGTAGATAACAGACACTACAACAGCCAGTAGATAACAGACACTACAACAGCCAGTAGATAACAGACACTACAACAGCCAGTAGACAACAGATACTACAACAGCCAGTAGATAACAGACACTACAACAGCCAGTAGATAACAGACACTACAACAGCCAGTAGACAACAGATAATACAACAGCCAGTAGACAACAGATAATACAACAGCCAGTAGACAACAGATAATACAACAGCCAGTAGACAACAGATAATACAACAGCCAGTAGACAACAGATAATACAACAGCCAGTAGATAACAGACACTACAACAGCCAGTAGATAACAGACACTACAACAGCCAGTAGACAACAGACGCTACAACAGCCAGTAGATAACAGACACTACAACAGCCAGTAGACAACAGATACTACAACAGCCAGTAGACAACAGATAATACAACAGCCAGTAGACAACAGATAATACAACAGCCAGTAGACAACAGATAATACAACAGCCAGTAGACAACAGATAATACAACAGCCAGTAGACAACAGATACTACAACAGCCAGTAGACAACAGACGCTACAATAGCCAGCAGACAACAGATAATACAATAGCCAGCAGACAACAGACGCTGCAACAGCCAGCAGACAACAGATAATACAACAGCCAGCAGACAACAGATGCTACAACAGCCAGCAGACAACAGACGCTGCAACAGCCAGCAGACAACAGATAATACAACAGCCAGCAGACAACAGATGCTACAACAGCCAGCAGACAACAGACGCTACAACAAGGCACAGAGAATATACAAACAACAACAACAACAGCGAGCAGAGAATCTATAAAAACAAAAATACCTTTTATGAAAGACAGGTAAGGAATACATTATTCAATTTCCTATTGTTACAGCAATACAGTACCCCCTTATCTCCCGGTGCCCAACCTGGGCACTTCCGGTACGGCAGCTTCCCTTCTGTTGACCACGTGGACGCCCAGTACTACCGGAGTACTGTCCGGTACTTCCTCCGGTTCAACAGGTACTCCGTATCCGGCCTTAACTGAGCTGTTTACGTGTGGTCTGGGCAGTCCTGCTTGTCAATGGTTTGCATTTGTTTGTTGGAATAAGGACATGGTTATCTTGAGATGATTTCGGGGCTTCAGTGTCCCCGCGGC
The DNA here is from genome assembly GCA_020271785.1 of Procambarus virginalis. NCBI lineage: Eukaryota > Metazoa > Arthropoda > Malacostraca > Decapoda > Cambaridae > Procambarus > Procambarus virginalis. The sequence goes on along the minus strand of WNGS01160430.1, from coordinate 35,531,638 downwards.
CCGGTCCTCGACCAGGCCTCCACCCGCAGGAAGCAGCCCGTGACAGCTGACTGACTCCCAGGTACCTATTTACTGCTAGGTAACAGAGGCCTCATGGTGAAAGAAATTTTGCCCAGTGTTTCTTTGCGGCGCCCAGGATCGAACCCGGGACCACAGGATCATGTGTCCAGTGTTATATCCGCTCAGCCGCCGGCTCTCTTTGTTCCCTTTTTTGACAGGTGTTTGAATACGTGTAATACGTGTACTCACCTAGTTGTGTTTGCGGGGGTTGAGCTCTGGCTCTTTGGTCCCGCCTCTCAACCGTCAATCAACTGGTGTACAGATTCCTGAGCCTACTGGGCTCTTATCATATCTGTGATCATATCTGATCACAGGTAGACGCAGTCAATACATTCTTTCTGGGATTCTTGGCTAATTTGGGCGCTTCTGTCGTTTGTGATGCAACCAATAGCAATACGCCACAGTAAGCGTGGGTGCCTGTCCTGGTGCCCACTGTCACTATTCCCTTTCCTGTCACCATGCCTGTTCCTGTCACTATTCCCGTTCCTGTCACCATTCCTGTTCCTCTCACCATTCCTGTAGGGTGTCATGCCCCGCTGATGAGCAACTCTGACAATCAGGACAATTATTGCATGCTTTCGCTGCCTTATTGCATGTTGAAGTTGCCACGTGCAATTGAGTCAAGTGGAGTGGGACAGGCATCTGGTTGAGCGCTTATTCAGCGAGATGAGTGGGTTGGGGTTTTATAGTTGTGGAGCACAGCTCATATGACACGACTCATAATTGGTGAAAGATATTCATAACTGTTGTTATTGGCAGAGGAAACTTTGGTGATGTTGTTGTTGTTGTTGTTATAGATTCAGCTATAGCACGGGCTATGGTGAGCCCGTAGTGGACTTACCTGGCACAGGAGCGGGGCAAGTAGCACGGGCTATGGTGAGCCCGTAGTGGACTTACCTGGCACAGGAGCGGGGCAAGTAGCACGGGTTATGGTGAGCCCGTAGGGGACTTACCTTGCACAGGAGCGGGGCAAGTAGCACGGGCTATGGTGAGCTCGTAGAGGACTTACCTGGCACAGGAGCGGGGCAAGTAGCACGGGTTATGGTGAGCTCGTAGAGGACTTACCTGGCACAGGAGCGGGGCAAGTAGCACGGGCTATGGTGAGCTCGTAGAGGACTTACCTAGCACAGGAGCGGGGCTGAATCTCGAAGTGAAAGCCATATTTATCATACATGAGGTAAGGTAATTGTGAGGTGAAGGGAACTATCAAGGGGAAAGCGCCAAGCCATTACGGCTATATAGCACTTGGAAGGGGTTAGGATAAGGATTTGGGATGGAACTAGGAAGCAACTGGCCAGTATAACTATAGAGGATTTGATAGGGATGTGAGGGGCAAGGAACTGAGGAGAATATGGACGATGTTAAGGGTTTCCCCTCCTCCCTGCAACGTCGGGGCTCGAACACCGACCTTGCAAGAAGCGAGGCGACTGCTGTGTCAGTCAATCCAGGTGAATGATCAACACAAGACTAAAAGACATCTTGAGATGATGATTTTTTTTATATGATTTGATGTTTGATTGACATTGAGTGATATGGTGATATGATGCCATATAAACGTGTTAATGATTGAATTGGCCAACTGGAAGTGGCTGTGAGTTTCAACAGATGGGTGATGATTCATTAAGTGTTCAGAAACACTTTGATGAGTGGTAGTTATCAGCAACATTTCTTGACCTCTTTCTACGGGACCTAGGGCAGGTCTAATCACCTGGGATTCAAACCCACGGTTTGGATAAGGGATAAGGGGACCTATTTCTGGACTTCCCAACAGCTGGGTGTATTATGAACGCATATAAACTCTAAAAATGGGTAGAGCCAGTGAGAACCAACTCTTTTATATATACAAAAGTGTGACATCTTACATAATTCACCATCCAAAACGGGAGCTTCATGGTATTAGCTGGATGAAACGCTGCATATACAATCCGTTCTCGCACTTTCGTATAGTCAATATTGACTTATTAAATACGTGCATATGTGACATACTAAACATACTAGTTTACCTTGAAAAGCTTCATAGAAAACACCGACCTTACCTAACCTTCTTAGTATGTTAAGATAAGCATCTTATTGCTTCGTAATTACAATTATTACTTAACCTATACCTATAATTATTACTTAACCTATACCTATAATTATTACTTAACCTATACCTATAATTATTACTTAACCTATACCTATAATAGGTTAAGAAATAATTGTAATTACGAAGCAATAAGATTCCTATCTTAACATACTAAGAAGGTTAGGTAAGGTCGGTGTTTTCTATGAAGTTTTTCAAGGTAAACTAGTATGTTTAGTATGTCACATATGCACGTATTTAATAAGTCAATATTGACTGTAAGAAAGTGCGAGAACGGGTTGGCATATATCACACTGCTAATGTTCAGTGAACCTAAGACATCATTGCAGAAGTGATCACGATGTTGCATAAGCAAGAAGATGAGGGTGTGTGAGGCGGCGTGAGTGGACACTATAGTCTACCACATGAACAAATCCACAAGCGCCGTGACGAGGATTCGAACCTGCGTCCGAGAGCATCCCAGACGCTGCCTTAATCGACTGAGCTACGACATGGTCAAATCATCGACTGGTAGCTCAGTCGATTAATGCAGCGTCTGGGATGCTCTCGGACGTAGGTTCGAATCCTCGTCACTTCCCTTGTGGATTTGTTCATTTGATGCATCAGGCTATTGTGATTTCTGTGGGTAACTGGTCTACCACATCAGCCCCTCACAAGATTCCCGATACGATGGGAACCGGTCGGCCGAGCGGACAGCACACTGGATTTGTGATCCTGTGGTCCCGGGTTCGATCCCGGGCGCCGGCGAGAAACAATGGGCAGAGTTTCTTTCACCCTATGCCCCTGTTACCTAGCGGTAAAATAGGTACCTGGGTGTTAGTCAGCTGTCACGGGCTGCTTCCTGGGGGTGGAGGCCTGGTCGAGGACCGGGCCGCGGGGACACTAAAAAAAGCCCCGAAATCATCTCAATATAACCTCAAGATAACAGTGCAGATTTACAGTGTTGACCCGTGACTGTTGTGTCCACCACTGCAGACTGTAGTGACATCGACGCACGGTGAAATATACAGCAGAGAGGTCACAGTATCCACAGGTCACGGGTCACCCACAGGGCGTAAGACAAGGCAGTAACGATTGGGCGTTACAGCTGTATGTGATGTAATATGCTCCAAATGTCGAATGATTGCAATTTCTTGATTGCAATTATTGCTTCAGACGCTACAGTATTACAGGCTGCAGTATTACAGTAAGTCAGTTACACCGGCGGCTGTTTACCGGGGGCAAATTAGCAGCCTTTTACTATACATAATGGTACCATTACTACAAATATTTCTAATAACAATGTCGGCAAGAGTAGTGGACGTCTTGTGTGTTATTGCCGGAGTTGTCATATGTATTATCCCGGTGTTGCCATATGTATTATCCCGGTGTTGCCATATGTATTATCCCGGTGTTGCCATATGCATTATCCCGGTGTTGCCATATGTATTATCCCGGTGTTGCCATATTCATTATCCCGGTGTTGCCATATGCATTATCCCGGTGTTGCCATATGTATTATCCCGGTGTTGCCATATGCATTATCCCGGTGTTGCCATATGCATTATCCCGGTGTTGCCATATGTATTATCCCGGTGTTGCCATATTCATTATCCCGGTGTTGCCATATGTATTATCCCGGTGTTGCCATATGTATTATCCCGGTGTTGCCATATGTATTATCCCGGTGCTGCCATATGCATTATCCCGGTGCTGCCATATGTATTATCCCGGTGTTGCCATATGTATTATCCCGGTGCTGCCATATGTATTATCCCGGTGTTGCCATATGTATTATCCCGGTGTTGCCATATGTATTATCCCGGTGCTGCCATATGTATTATCCCGGTGTTGCCATATGTATTATCCCGGTGTTGCCATATGTATTATCCCGGTGTTGTCATATGTATTATCCCGGTTGATGTCATATGTATTATCCCGGTGTTGTCATATGTATTATCCCGGTGTTGCCATATGTATTATCCCGGTGTTGCCATATGTATTATCCCGGTGTTGCCATATGTATTATCCGGTGTTGCCATATGTATTATCCCGGTGTTGCCATATGTATTATCCCGGTGTTGCCATATGTATTATCCGGTGTTGCCATATGTATTATCCCGGTGTTGCCATATGTATTATCCCGGTGTTGCCATATGTATTATCCCGGTGTTGCCATATGTATTATCCCGGTGTTGCCATATGTATTATCCCGGTGTTGCCATATGTATTATCCCGGTGTTGCCATATGTATTATCCCGGTGTTGCCATATGTATTATCCCGGGGTTGCCATATGCATTATCCCGGTGTTGCCATATGTATTATCCCGGTGTTGCCATATGTATTATCCCGGTGTTGCCATATGTATTATCCCGGTGTTGCCATATGTATTATCCCGGTGATGCCATATGTATTATCCCGGTGTTGCCATATGTATTATCCCCTACTGCAGCGTCTATCGTAACTGCTTACGCATTAGGACACTGAATTTAAGTCTCTTATCTTAGCCTTCTCGGGCTGCAACCAGTGTGGCAACAACACCAACCCGACGAGTGGACGGCTTTTGCAACGCAAAAATGGCAAGAGTCGACGGCAGGTTTTTTGTGTCGCTGCATATTGCAATCTGGCAACATTTGGCGCATTATTTGATTAAAGTCGGCAGGTAAAAATATTCTTCATAACTTTTTGGAGCAATTCTCATTACACTGAGTGGTGGCATGGATTTTTGTCAACAGTGAAAGATGCTTTTTTGTTGATGGAAAACAATGTGTTGGTATATATGAGTCTTCCAACTGGAGGAGGTGGTGGTGGTGGTCCGCCTTACCGGGAGAGTACCGGAGGAACTTGGAGAGTACCGTGGGAACTCTGGGAGTACCGTGGGAACTCGGGGAGTACCGTGGGAACTCGGGGAGTACCGTGGGGACTCGGGGAGTACCGGGGGAACTCGGAGAGTACCGTGGGAACTCGGGGAGTACCGTGGGAACTCGGGGAGTACCGTGGGTCTCGGGGAGTACCGTGGGAACTCGGGGAGTACCGTGGGAACTCGGGGAGTACCGTGGGAACTTGGAGAGTACCGTGGGAACCCGGAGAGTACCGTGGGAACTCGGGGAGTACCGTGGGAACCCGGAAAGTACCGTGGGAACCAAGCGAGTACCGTGGGAACCAAGCGAGTACCGTGGGAACCAAGCGAGTACCATAAGAACCCAGAGAGTACCGTGGGAACCCAGCGAGTACCGTGGGAACCAAGCGAGTACCGTGGGAACCAAGCGAGTACCGTGGGAACCCAGCGAGTACCTTGGGAACCCAGAGAGTACCGTGGGAACCAAGCGAGTACCGTGGAAACCAAGCGAGTACCGTGGGAACCCAGAGAGTACCGTGGGAACCCAGCGAGTACCGTGGGAACCCAGAGAGTACCGTGGGAACCCAGAGAGTACCGTGGGAACCCAGCGAGTACCGTGAGAACCCAGCGAGTACCGTGGGAACTCAGCGAGTACCGTGGGAACCCAGCGAGTACCGTGAGAACCCAGCGAGTACCGTGAGAACCCAGCGAGTACCGTGAGAACCCAGCGAGTACCGTGGGAACCCAGAGAGTACCGTGGGAACCCAGCAAGTACCGTGAGAACCCAGAGAGTACCGTGGGAACCCAGCGAGTACCGTGGGAACCCAGCAAGTACCGTGAGAACCCAGAGAGTACCGTGAGAACACAGCGAGTACCGTGGGAACTCAGCGAGTACCGTGGGAACCCAGCGAGTACCGTGAGAACCCAGCGAGTACCGTGAGAACCCAGCGAGTACCGTGAGAACCCAGAGAGTACCGTGAGAACACAGCGAGTACCGTGGGAACTCAGCGAGTACCGTGGGAACCCAGCGAGTACCGTGAGAACCCAGCGAGTACCGTGAGAACCCAGCGAGTACCGTGCGAACCCAGAGAGTACCGTGGGAACCCAGCAAGTACCGTGAGAACCCAGAGAGTACCGTGGGAACCCAGCAAGTACCGTGAGAACCCAGAGAGTACCGTGGGAACCCAGCGAGTACCGTGGGAACCCAGCAAGTACCGTGAGAACCTAGAGAGTACCGTGGGAACCAGCGAGTACCGTGGGAACCCAGCAAGTACCGTGAGAACCCAGCGAGTACCGTGGGAACCCAGCAAGTACCGTGAGAACCCAGAGAGTACCGTGGGAACCCAGCGAGTAGCGTTGGAACCCAACGAGTACCGTGGGAACCCAGCGAGTACCGTGAGAACTCAGCGAGTGCCGTGGGAACCCAGAGAGTACCGTGGGAACCCAGCGAGTGCCGTGGGAACCCAGAGAGTACCGTGGGAACCCAGCGAGTGCCGTGAGAACCCAGAGAGTACCGTGGGAACCAAGCGAGTACCGTGAGAACTGAAAGCGAGAGGAATACACAAAGGAAGGCAATCATCTGCTGAGGGTACGGTGAAGGTGTGCTGATGAATAAGCATGAGATACCGTCATCACTGGGACGACAATGGTATGAGTTAGGGAGTACCTGACGGATAGGAAACAAGAGGTTCCAGGGATCAGAGGTTCTTCAATCCTTAGTTTCAGGATCAAGGCTGTTGACAATTTATATGAGTGACGGATGTGTTGGGGAGAGTGAGTTCACACATGAGGTTTATAGGCGACTCATCATTAATGAGTGATGTATACATGGACTCATCACTAATGAGGGATGTATACAGAGGACTCATCACTAATGAGGGATGTATATGCAATAGAGGATGACTGCAGTACGTTGCAGGAAGACCTTGTTCGTGTTCAATCACTCCTCCCCCTCCCCCTCTTCCTCATTCTCCTCTCTTTCTACCCATCTATTTTTCGCACATTTCTCTTCGTCTTGTTTTCTTACCTCCTCTTTCATTATATATCTGGCTCGTCTCTTTCCATTTCTCCTCCATCCGTTTTCTTTCCCCACCCCCCTTTATTGCCTTCCTAAGATCTATGTTTTCCTTTCTCACCACCTTCTTCCCTACCCTCTTTTTCCCTACTATCCTCTGTCCCTTTTCCTCCTCCTCCTTCCTCCTCCTTTTCCTTCCTAATACGATGGACAGAAGGGAGATCTCAATTCACTATCTCCTTGGAAGATGTCGTTGCTATGATGGTTCGTACAACAACCTTCACATGGTCAATAATTCTCCTCATTGTCACTAATACTCGTTCGTGAATACGAACACTCATCTGTGGACACTAACACCTGTCCGTGG
>WNGS01160430.1:35486754-35499895 GCA_020271785.1 Procambarus virginalis | reverse complement strand
AGGCGTGAATGAGTCAGTGTAGAGGGAGTGAATGAGTCAGTGTAGAGGGAGTGAATGAGTCAGTGTAGAGGAAGTGAATGAGTCAGTGTAGAGGGAGTGAATGAGCCAGTGTAGAGGGAGTGAATGAGTCAGTGTAGAGGGAGTGAATTGAGTCAGTGTAGATTGAGTGAATGAGTCAGTTTAGGGGGAAGTGGAATGTGTAAATGTATATATAATGTATAGTGAAAATTTCCCACGGACCAATGTACACTTGGTCCTATGAACTGGTGGGGGGGGGAGGGGGAGGGGGGGGTCTCTAATGTGAGAACGTCTGAGAACGTTCTCAGTGAACGCTCGAACCAGGGTTATTATAATGAACGCATTAATTAATAACATTTGCGGATGGATATGATTAATATTTTGTTATTTGGAACATTATTCCAGGAAATTCACACTGATGGACTCACGTGAGTAGTGATGAATCTGATGGACTCACGTGAGTACCAGTGATGAATTGATGGACTCACGTGAGTAACCAGTGATGAATTTGATGGACTCACGTGAGTAACCAGTGATGAATCTGATGGACTCACGTGAGTAACCAGTAATGAATCTGATGAACTCACGTAAATAGTCAGTGATGAATCTGATGAACTCACGTGAGTAATCAGTAATGAATCTGATGAACTCGCTACATAAGGAAAACACACTAACGTGTTACATAAATGAAAAAAAAACCATTGGAGCAATACAAAGGATTCGAACCCTCGACCTGGGTGTTCCCTTAGCCGTGCACCTTACCATGTCATGGTCCAGCGGTAAGATGCGCGGGGAATGTGGGAGTCCCCAAGTCCAGGGTTCGAACCCTCGGCATTGCTCCAATTCATCTATTATTATTATCAGTAGTAGTAGTAATAATAATAGTCTGAAAAATATCAATATTATTATTGAGAAAATAATTTGGAGAAATGTCGCGATTTTCATTGTTTTAACATAAGTTATTATTTAATAATATTAAATTTCTTATATTGATGATCTATCAGGTTGTTGTTTTACGATATAAATATCCAGTACTAAAATTGTGGGGGACGAAAGACTGTGGAAAAAGGTGACACATAATTAATATTATTCAAATATATTCATTAACGATACAATACAGGGCTTAGAGAAAGAGTGACAGACAGACAGACAGACAGACAGACAGACAGGCAGACAGACAGACAGGCAGACAGACAGGCAGGCAGACAGATAGACAGACAGACAGACAGACAGACAGAGAGACAGGCAGACACGGCCATAAATTAGCACGGTCAGACATAGAAACAGCACTATATACTTACAAGAATTATACAGTAAATTGAAAAGGGAAGCGACCGAGAGGAAAATGGAGCCTGCGACATGACGAAAGAAAACGGGACCCCTCAGGCACCACGAGAGAAAACGGGAACCTGGGGCATCACGAGAGAAGACGGGAACCTGGGGGCATCACGAGAGAAAACGAGAACCTGAGGCATGACATAAGAAACGAGAACTTTATTCATCACAAGAGAAAACGAGAACCTTAGTCACCACCAGAGAAAACGAAACGTAATTCACCACCAGAGAAAACGGGAAGAACCAGATAATACAATAAAAATGTAATTAGAGGGGAAACAACAGGAAAGGGAAGTTGATAACAAGGCATAAAGCAATAACGGCCGCTGATAGGACCTTAATACCATGCTAATGGACAGGAGGGGACGACGCAGAATACAAGAGGAAGACAATTAGACCAAATAAATGGAACAACCAATAAAAAAAAGCAATAAAGAATAAAAAAGAGAACAAAACGAAAGGTGAGATTACACTTTGATTAATATAATTACGAAATACTAAATAGAAAAATAATCTGATACCGAAACAAGCGAAGAATTATATACCTTACTAACTAAAAAAAAAAAAATAATAATCTGTATATTTATGCATATATACTCATTAATATATCTATAAATAATCATTGCTCATTAAAAAGTAATTGAGAAAATTAGCGAGGCGGACGTGTTAGAAATGGCTGTTATCATGGAAATGCTTTGCAAACGGGGTCCACAGATCCAGCTGTTTGTGTATACATGTTCAGTTCTTTGTAAATTGATGAAAGCAAATAATGATTGCCCCTACTGCTGGTTCCCTGACGACAGGGAAGACTGTCCCTCGCTGGGAGACAGGGATTTCTGGCTCCCTGACGATAGGAAGATCTATGCCTCACTGGGAGCAACCCGTCCTCGCAAATTTAATAAGTCAATATTGACTTATTAAATATGTGCATAGGTGACATACTTAACATAATAGTTTCCCTTGAAAATCTTCATAGAAAACACCGACCTTACCTAACCTTGTTAATATGTTAAAATAAGCATCTTATAGCTTCGTAATTACAATTGTTACTTAACCTATTATAGGTATTGGTTAGATAATAATTGTAATTACGAAGCAATAAGATGCTTGTCTTAACATACTAACAAGGTTAGGTAAGGTCGGTGTTTTCTATGAAGATTTTCAAGGGAAACTATTATGTTACGTATGTCACCTATGCACATATTTAATAAGTCAATATTGACTTATTAAATTTGCGAGGACGGGTTGCTGGGAGACAGGGATTTCTGGCTCCCTGACGACAGGAAGATCTATGCCTCGCTGGGAGACAGGGATTTCTGGCTCCCTGACCGCAGGGAGATCTATGCCTCGTTGGGAGACAGAGCTAATTGGAAGACACATTACTAGCTCTCCCAGACGAATAAGATACATAGCTGATTCATAGTTCAATTATTGCCTCTGTGACAGAAATATTTCTGGCTCTATGACAGATTATTGGCTCTCTGAGGGGCCATAACTGTCGTACAGACCGACACAAAGACTACTACAGTCTCTGTATTCTCTGTGTAGCAGAGAGGAATAACATCTCTCTGACAAGCAGGTATTACTAGCATATAGAGATGAAAACACACAATTATTAGTTTTTTCTGTGAAAAAACTAAGGATTGTCTCTGTCCGTGTCTCTGTTTTTGTTTTCCCACTACTCGCAAAAACAGTTCGTGTTTGTTTGTTTGTGTGTATGTGTAGCGGGTATCCGTTTGTGGCAATGTTTCTTACAACAGGTCAGGGGTATATACCAGACTAATGTTTATGTTGGATATTGAGTGTGCAACGAGTGTGTGCAGGGTTCTGCATGTCGTGGTGGGCTGGTTAGGGGTGAAGACATGGTAGAGGGGGGGGTCTCTGATCTCCCACATGCCACCACTTACCTGATCTACCATGTTGTGGTGGAATGCCTTTCATCACCTTTTCAGTAATATACACAAATTGTCGCTTTTTACTTAAGTTTATTCTAAATTACATTTTAGTGCATAGCGTTAAGGTGGGCTGCTATGCACGTAGGTTCAAGTGCATTGAGGTGGATCGTGGCCTACTGTAGTGGTGCTGGAGCAGGTGTACTACTTAAGGTGTACAGGGTAAGAAAGTAGGTCACTTTATTGCCTTTCATGAAGTCAGGAGGCTTCTAGCGGCAGCCATAAGTTATACGTAATTTAGAGTCTCCTCGGGATGGTGTTGTGGGTGGCGGCCCATGTGGGTGGCCCAGGAGGGTGGGTGGCCTAGGAGGGTGGGGGGGCCCATGTGGGCGGCCCAGGAGGGTGGGGGCTCATGTGGGCGGCCCAGGAGGGTGTTGTGGGTGGCGGAAGTGTGGACCAACTTGGCCCACCTGCTCGGTTGCTCACATTACGAAACTTGGTCCCTTTTTTTGGCTAATGTAACTCCAGGAACTTGGACAGTTTAAATTGAATTACACTTCGTGTATGGTCTAGATTCTTATGGTCTAGATTTTGGTTCAACATAGTTAACAAGAGAAATATTTTTCATATTAAGCATTAGAATACAACAAATACAAAACCAAGATGATATACAGTATTTTATTAAACTTAATTTTATACACATGATGTATTCTTTTACATATTTCAACAGAACAAGGGTTAGTTGGATTATGTTAATTATATTTACGCAACTGTACACTTCAACACCTGTGCACTTATAAACATGTATACCTGCACCTGTACACTAACAGAACTGCACAAATACACACCTATATATATATATATATATATATATATATATATATATATATATATATATATATATATATATATATATGTGTGTGTGTGTGTGTGTGTATATACACTAGCTGTACCCGGCCATGCGTTGCTGTGGCTCAGCAACCTTTCCCTGTCTCCCGGTCATCCCCACCATTCCCCACTCCCTCGTCCGATGCATTCCCAAATGATCTGATGTTTCCATCAGAAAATTGGAAACATCAAATGATCTAATGTTCCCATCACCGAAATATAAGAAAAACTGAAAAAAACGAAATGAAAAAAAAATGAAAAAATAAACAAAAAAAACTATACTCACGAAATAAATGGTATGGTAAACAACACAGCTCAATTCCAATGCAATGTCACACAAAATAATTAAATTAAAATGAAAATAAATCGAAATCTATGAAAATTTCATTTATCAATGCAATTGGAAACATTGAAATGGAAGCGTAACATATTTATTATAGCATGTGTTGCCCTTGTGTGCAACAGATGGCACTGTTTCTAAAAAAAAAATGTTTTTACCTGTCACAGGTGTGGCATCTATACTTATATTTAAAAAACGAACGCTATGGTAAAAACACAGCTCAGTTCTAATGCAATGTCACACAAAATAATTAAATCAAAATGAAAATAAATCAAAATCAATGAAAATTAAATTTATCAATGCAATGGGAAAATTGAAATGGAATCGTAACATATTTAGTATAGTGTGTGTTGCTATTATATGCAACAGAGGGGACTGTTTTTCAATAATAGCATGTTTTTACCTATCGCAGGTGTGGCATCTATATAGTAGGTATATAAAAACATGCTCGTATTCGAATCGAACGTTGTGTCAAAATTTCAAAGCAATCGGTGAAAAACTTTCAGACATTACTGAGTGTGTTGCTCTTACGTCCAACAGATGTTTTTTTTTTTTTTTACAAAAAAACATGTTTTTCCTGTCACAGGTGAGGCATGTATATAGTAGGTATAAAAAAAAAACACGCGTCTATTCGAATGCAACGTTGTGTCAAAATTTCAACGCACTCGGTAAAGATGTTTAAAAAATTTCCCTAACATGTAAAACACATGAAAAACTCAGTTTTCTAAAAAATCATGTTTTCTCCCGTCACAGACGTGACATCTATATAGTATGTACATAAAACCCGCTCGGATGCGACGGGAACATTGTGTCAAAATTTCAAAGCAATCGGTGAAGAACTTTCGGAGATTAGCGATTTTGAACAAACGAACATTTACATTTTTATTTATATAGATGGACAACACCTAACTCTCCATCTTCCAAGAATGAGGTACCACTCTACACTAACTACCCTCTCCTCCCCCCAGACACACTGGGACCCCACTAACGACCCTCTCCTCCCCCCAGACACACAGGGACCCCCACTAACGACCCTCTCCTCCCCCAGACACACAGGGACCCCCACTAACGACCCTCTCCTCCCCCCAGACACACAGGGACCCCCACTAACGACCCTCTCCTCCCCCAGACACACAGGGACCCCCACTAACGACCCTCTCCTCCCCCAGACACACAGGGACCCCCACTAACGACCCTCTCCTCTCCCCCAGACACACAGGGACCCCCACTAACGACCCTCTCCTCCCCCAGACACACAGGGACCCCCACTAACGACCCTCTCCTCCCCCAGACACACAGGGACCCCCACTAACGACCCTCTCCTCCCCCCAGACACACAGGGACCCCCACTAACGACCCTCTCCTCCCCCAGACACACAGGGACCCCACTAACGACCCTCTCCTCCCCCCAGACACACAGGGACCCCCACTAACGACCCTCTCCTCCCCCCAGACACAGGGACCCCCACTAACGACCCTCTCCTCCCCCCAGACGGGAAGTACACATGACGAGTGAAGGGGAACTCCACGTGCTGGAAGTTGGTCCTCAAGATGGGCTCTCAAGGTTCCAGTGTCGGACCCTCCACCAGCTGACTGGCAGCAGCCAGCTGTCTCGAACCCCGGCCAGGATCATCATCACAGGTGAGTAGCCAGCTGTCTATCCCCTCTACCAGCTGACTGGCAGCAGCCAGCTGTCTCGAACCCCTGCCAGGATCATCATCACAGGTGAGTAGCCAGCTGTCTACCCTCTCTACCAGCTGACTGGCAGCAGCCAGCTGTCTCGAACCCCTGCCAGGATCATCATCACAGGTGAGTAGCCAGCTGTCTACCCTCTCTACCAGCTGACTGGCAGCAGCCAGATGTCTCGAACCCCGGCCAGGATCATGATCACAGGTGAGTAGCCAGCTGTCTACCCCCTCTACCAGCTGACTGGCAGTATAGCCAGCTGTCTCCCCCCTCCACCAGCTGACTGGCAGTATAGCCAGCTGAGTCCTCCCTCTACCAGCTGACTGGCAGTATAGCCAGCTGTTTCCTCCCTCTACCAGCTGACTGGCAGTATAGCCAGCTGAGTCCTCCCTCCACCAGCTGACTGGCAGTATAGCCAGCTGAGTCCTCCCTCTACCAGCTGACTGGCTGTATAGCCAGCTGTCTCCTCCCTCTACCAGCTGTCTCCCCCGCCACCAGCTGACTGGCAGTATAGCCAGCTGTCTCCTCCCTCTACCAGCTGACTGGCAGCATAGCCATCTGTCTCCCCCTTCTACCATCTGACTGGCAGCATAGCCAGCTGTCTCCCCCTCCCTCAGACAAGGGCCAGTAGCCAGCTGTCTCCCCCTCCCCACCCCCACCAGCTATAAGGCATTATAGCCAGCTGCAACACCAGCCCCCCCCCCCTCCACGCTCAGGATCATAAGCAGAGAGTGAAGGGAGTGTGGCGTTATCTCATAATATCCGGCTGTTATCTTGGATGCTGCGTCTGTGGCGAGATGGGCGGCCCCAGAGGTGGGAGATGGGCTGATGCTCTCTTGCTAATTATCTCCCGGAGTCACTCTCCGGCGGGCCACGGGAGATATATATATATAGCACTATCTTGCTCCCAGACGCAGCTTACGTCTAGCGAGACGCAACTCGATGACGCAAGCGAGTGTGTAGCAGGGTGACGCAAGACGTTCTTCCACAATGCTTTTTAACTTGGTCTGTTTAGAATTAGAATTAGAATAATAAACATTATTGGTAACACCATCATAACATTAGTCTAAATCAAACTCACATGTTTTGTTTATAATCAGTTTCCATGGTTGGCCCCTTATCTGTGCCTCCATAGTTGGCCCCTTATCTGTGCCTCCATAGTTGGCCCCTTATCTGTGCCTCCATAGTTGGCCCCTTATCTGTGCCTCCATAGTTGGCCCCTTATCCGTGCCTCCATAGTTGGCCCCTTATCTGTGCCTCCATAGTTGGCCCTTATCTGTGCCTCCATGGTTGGCCCCTTATCTGTACCTACATGATTGGCCCCTTATCTGTGCCTCCATGGTTGGCCCCTTATCTGTGCCTACATGATTGGCCCCTTATCTGTGCCTACATGATTGGCCCCTTATCCGTGCCTCCATGGTCCCCTTATCAGCCCTCATGCTTCCATTTAGTAGCCTCCATTCATATATTCCTTCTCTTACCGCTCTTCATATTTTCCCGCGCTATTTTAAACGTCTCGTATTTCCCGCCCTCAAATTGTTTTCGCGCGCTATTTTCCCGCCTTCATATCTTCCCCTCGCGCCTTGCCCGCCACTTTATATATACCTGTCTGCTTATATCTGTCTTATATACCTGCCTGCTTATATCTGTCTTATATACCTGCCTGCTTATATCTGTCTTATATACCTGCCTGCTTATATCTGTCTTATATACCTGCCTGCTTATATCTGTCTTATATACCTGCCTGCTTATATCTGTATTATATACCTGCCTGCTTATATCTGTCTTATATACCTGCCTGCTTATACCTGTCTTATATACCTGCCTGCTTATATCTGTCTTATATACCTGCCTGCTTATATCTGTCTTATATACCTGCCTGCTTATATCTGTCTTATATACCTGCCTGCTTATATCTGTCTTACATACCTGCCTCATGTCCTTGCTTAATATCTATTCGTTATGCCCTGCGATATATTCTAGACTTATATCCCATTGCTATATTTCGCTCGTTATATTCCTTTATTATATTCCTTCGATATAGTCCGGGATTATAATATATGATGTATATAATATACGTTATATTTTGTCATATCCTTGCTTTATTTCGTCTCATTATCCTTATCAATAAGAGAGACTGGCTGTGTCTCTGTCTATCCACAGATGGACGACAAAGAGACAGAGTGAGGCTTTAGACTAGCCTCGCAACTTTTCATGATGTCACATGGGTGGTATGGGAGGGTCATAGGCCATATAGCGCCTATATGCCGAATTATCGGCTCCTATTTTTGGTACGGAAATCTGAAATGGGTTTCTTTTCCCACAGTGTTTTCAGCTGTTCGTAATATTACATTTTTAATTAGAGAGAGAGAGAGAGAGAGAGAGAGAGAGAGAGAGAGAGAGAGATGTTACAACCCTGTATTATATACCCATGTTATATACCCATGTTATATCCCCCTCGTGTAATTTCCGTGTTAGATACCCATATAACTTTTGTGTTAATTTCTCGTGTATAAAATCGTGTTATATCTCCCGTATTGTGTTTCCGTGTTTTTTTTTCCGTATTATGTGTCAGTGTTCCCAGTGTTATTTCCCAGTGTTATTTCCCAGTGTTATTTTCAACGTGTTACATTGCACCCTTACAGCATTTCCAGCCGGGTAAGATATCGTTATCTTTCATTTAGGAGGCAAAGGCGACGGCGATGGTTATCGTGTTATCACCCCCAGCTCTCGGGTAAGATGCTGGGTGACTGACACTTGCAGCCCCCTCGCCAGGTTTTATAAGTCTTACAGCCACCCGAAGAACTTCCCCGGAAGTTATGTAAGAAAATGGACTTTTGATAACGCTCGGTTTAGGCAGTTTGAGAATATATGTCCAGCGGAATCTCTAGCAGGGTGGGGGGGGGGGGTGGCCGAGGTGTGTGTGTGTGTGAGTGTGTGTGTGTGTGTGTGTGTGTGTGTGTGTGTGTGTGTGTGTGTGTGTGTGTGTGTGTGTGTGTGCGTGGGTGGTGTGGAGGGAGTCCTGGAAACATTATATATATTCGTGGTGTGTTTGGTATGTGTGCGCGTATGTATATTATGCGCTTAGGTGAGAGGGTATATATATATATATATATATATATATATATATATATATATATATATATATATATATATATATGTCGTACCTAGTAGCCAGAACTCACTTTTTGGCCTACTATGCAAGCCCCGATTTGCCTAATAAGCCAAGTTTTCTTGAATTAATATATTTTTTCAATTTTTTTTCTTATGAAAAGATAAAGCTACCCATTTCATTATGTATGAGGTCAATTTTTTTTTCATTGGAGTTAAAATTAACATAGATATATGACCGAACCTAACCAACCCTACCTAACCTAACCAAACCTATCTTTATAGGTTAGGTTAAGTTAGGTAGCCGAAAAAGTTAGGTTAGGTTAGGTTAGGTAGGTTAGGTAGTCGAAAACCAATTAATTCATGAAAACTTGGCCTATTAGGCAAATCGGGCCTTGCATAGTAGGCTGACAAGTGCGTTCTGGCTACTAGGTACGACATATATATATGTATTCGTGTATATATCTGTACGTTTTCGCGTGTTACAAATGCGTTAAAATCACGCGTTCGTCTTAGTACATGCCACCCCTCCCCCTCCCCCCCCCCACACCCAGCCCCGAGAAGGGGCTGGGTGGCCGAGTGGACAGCGCTCTAGACTCGTGGACCTAGGGACTGGGGTTCGGTCCCCGCACCCGCGGAGACAGATGGGCAGAGTTTTTTTTTAACCCTGATGCACCTGTTCACCTAGCAGTAAATAGGTACCTGGGAGTTAGACAACTGCTACGGGCTGCTTCCTGGGGGTGTGTGTGTTTGTGTGTGGAGGAAAAAAATAGTTAGTAACAGTTGATTGATTGACAGTTGAGACGCGGGCCGAAAGAGCAGAGCTTAACCCCCGCAAGCACAACTAGGTGAATACAACCCAAGCTTGATCTAACTCGGGTCAACCCTAGTCACGAACGAAGTCACGAACCAAGTCACGAACCAAGTCACGAACCAACGAAGTCACGAACCAACGCACGAACCAACGCATAATCCTCACGCAACTGACGACAGATCGTCTCCTCGTGTCTTTCTGGCTTCCTAGTTGATAACTAGGAGGAGGAAGGGAAACAGGATTAAGATCCCCGAGTAGAAGGAGTCTGAAAGGAAAAGAAGATCACAGGATTTTGGAGTGAAACCCCCTGATCCTATCTTCATCCCCCAGACCTGAGGTCCTCCATCCTGTCCAATTCTTTGTCTCTCGAATTCAATTTCCAGCATCTCGCTCTGGGATCCAGTTTAATTCCGCTCCATATCTCATAGGATTTGTTCTCGTTCCTATAGTCTCCCCAGCATGATTTCCAATCCCATTCGCAGCTGTAAGGATCCAATGCCTTTTCCAGTATCCTATACCATCAGCTCCCATTCCCAGTCACTGAGCTCCTATTCCCAATCACTCAGATACCAATACCTATTTCCTTACCCCTGAGACATACAATCCAATTTACAAACACTAGAGAACCATTAACATATATTTTCAGATCAGCTGTGCTCGCCTTGGGCTGGATGGTTGACTGTTCCGTTGTGAAAATGGAGTATAACACCCTTGTGAGTTTACACGAGTATCCATGGATACTCTTGTATATATCTCAAAAAAAAAAGTATTGATCTGGTTAATTGAGAGAATATATAACATTTAGGTAACCCAAGAATTTTTTCCAGATGGATTTTTTTTTCTATTTCCGATTCTTGGAGATAAGAATATATAGTAATTGTCATATATTTTTTTGGGGGGGAAAATATTATAGAATTTGCAAATGTCTTCCACGTGAGATTTGGAAATTCTTTTTAGAAAATGATAACATTATTCTTCAAGAATTGTTATTGTCGTGAAAGAGTTTTCTTCCTGGTAAGAAGCATATAATCCATGTTCTCTAGGGACCATTAAGATAAGAATATAACCAGCTGCAAGCATATCCATGGTTCCAAAACAGAGTCAGCATGGAACCAGATGCAAGCATATCCATGGTTCCAGAACAGTCAACATGGAACCAGCTGCAAGCATATCCATGGTTCCAGAACAGAGTCAGCATGGAACCAGATGCAAGCATATCCATGGTTCCAGAACAGAGTCAGCATGGAACCACATGCAAGCTTATCCATGGTTCCAGAACAGTCAACATGGAACCAGCTGCAAGCATATCCATGGTTCCAAAACAGAGTCAGCATGGAACCAGATGCAAGCATATCCATGGTTCCAAAACAGAGTCAGCATGGAACCAGATGCAAGCATATCCATGGTTCCAGAACAGAGTCAGCATGGAACCAGATGCAAGCTTATCCATGGTTCCAGAACAGTCAACATGGAACCAGCTGCAAGCATATCCATGGTTCCAGAACAGAGTCAGCATGGAACCAGATGCAAGCATATCCATGGTTCCAGAACAGAGTCAGCATGGTACCAGATGCAAGCATATCCATGGTTCCAGAACAGAGTCAGCATGGAACCAGATGCAAGCATATCCATGGTTCCAGAACAGAGTCAGCATGGTACCAGCTGCAAGCATATCCATGGTTCCAGAACAGAGTCAGCATGGAACCAGATGCAAGCATATCCATGGTTCCAGAACAGAGTCAGCATGGTACCAGATGCAATCATATCCATGGTTCCAGAACAGAGTCAGCATGTAACCAGATGCAAGCATATCCATGGTTCCAGAACAGTCAACATGGAACCAGATGCAAGCATATCCATGGTTCCAGAACTGAGAAAGCCTGGAACCAGCAGCCAGAACCCCTCTGAGGTTCCAGAACCCCACTTGATAATCCAGTACCGAGTTAGTCTGGAACCAGCAGCAGCCAAAGGCCATCTAAACTCCTGCCTCGTGTATGCCTGGAACCAGCAGCCAGAAATGATCCGAGATTCCAGCATTGAGGGAACCTGGAAGCAGCTTCAAAAGGCCACCCGGGGCTTCAGGGCTTAGTGAACCTGATCAAGAGATGCCGCTGCCTGGCTCTCGTGGACGGTGGCTTCTGATTGGCCGGCTGTCTATACCATATTACCCTGTGATTGGCTTGCGGTGGTCTGTGATTGGCTGACAAATACAGGGAGAAGACCTATATTTTGACACCTATTATATGCCTGTTTTTTCATTCTGATATTCGTGTCCGCGTTTCGTATAACGTGTATACATTGATTGATATAAAGAGCGCAGTTATAGCAAGGGGATATCGGGCAGTATAAGCATTGAGGTAATTATTTCTGGACTTCCAGAAGCCCTCTGGAAGTCCAGAAAGATGCAGTCAATCTAGCAATCCCGTTTTTTTTCCTGATCCTTGTCAGTTTACCGGTTTGACAGGTTGAATGTTTCGACTAATTGCAATCTTGCTGATGCATGCATTTTTTCCCCTCAAGATGGTACGCAAGGTATATTGTAATTTTCTATGTAATTGGTATTTTTGTTACGTTGTGTTGGCTGGTGTGGGCATATAGTGCAGTACTGGCATATTTTTGTCTCTTTTTCTGTCAGGCAATTCCCACCCTTCTCTCCCAGGATGGTTGGTTATCATAGAGTACCTCCCACGGTGCACTCCACACCCTCCCACGGTGCACTCCACACCCTCCCACGGTGCACTCCACACCCTCCCACGGTGCACTCCACACCAACTTCAATAATAAACAGATAAACTGGGAGCAAATAACCAGGACTTCACAGAAATAAACTGGGAAGAACAGCTAGGAAAATGCGAACCTGAACCAGGTGCCTGGAAAAAATAAGCCTCAGTAGCCTTGAAATATGACAAAACCGCATCCCCCTAAGAAAAAATGAGGAAGAGATCAATGGGAACGAGAACGTCGTGTCCCTATATAGGTCGAAGAAACGAATCGCGGTTACAACTTGAGAGTACGCACCCATTCAGGAACGGCGAAGAAGGTTAGGTAGCGAATTAG
>WNGS01160430.1:35467017-35481291 GCA_020271785.1 Procambarus virginalis | reverse complement strand
TCCTATACCTCCATAAATGCCCCTTCTATCTTTCCTATATATATATATTATATTTATTTATATTTCATTCTTATTTTAATTCTCCAGTTCCAACATTCTCTCCTGTTGTTTATCATCTGTTTCTATTTTCCCCTATTCTCTTCCATTCTCCCTTATTCTCTTCCTGTGTTCTCCCTATCATATAACCTCTCTCACCGAAAATGAAAGGGAAGAGAATTAAGATAAAGATAGAAAGAGATACATAGAGAAGGAGAGAAAGAGATGTGAAGAAAACTAATATGAGATGCCAAAGGAACGTAGTATTAGATACAATAGAGTGGGAGAGATAGTGAAAGATTAAGATAAAAGAGAACTACCGCAAATAAAAAATAAAGAAATAAGGAAGAGAAAGAAAGATAGAGTTAATGATTGGGGGGGGGGGGAATTTAAGACCAATACCAAAAATGTATAAAAATTAATTACAGCAGTGACAAAATATTTTACATATGTACAATAACCGAACACAATTACAAAAGCAAAACAAGCAACAAAAATAACGGTTAAAAAAATATACGATACATAAAAGCAAAACAAAGAAAGAAATAGCCAAGTCTGACAAAGACAGACTCGAGGGCCTCCAGCGGCGCCCATAACAACAGCAGTTGACTAATGACAACAAAAAGCAGTACACTGTACCGCATTCTTCTTTGTTGGTTGGCGAGAGGAGATGGGACAAAAACACCCCCCCCCCTTCATCCTGTATATAGGACTGGACTTAATACCAGGACTGCTGACCTGTGTACAGGATTGGACTTAAGGCCAGGACTGCTGACCTGTGTACAGGACTGGTCTTAAGGCCAGGCCGCTGACCTGTGTTCCACACCACACACTTAACGAAGAGAATCATCTCACCCACCACTTAAAATATTCGACTACCTACTCTATGCTGAACCTCTCATTTTCAATTTCATTTGTATTCAAAAGCATATATATTGTACAGCGCTGTGCAGCTTCCTGGTTACTTAGGCCATTTACCACACACACATACAAGGGCGGTCCTACAAGTGGAATTGCACTAAAAGAATAAGAAAAAGTTGTGGAAGCCTCTTCCATCCTCTTAAGATGGCTGATACTCTGGGCATAGAGAGCTGAACCTCACTTTTCCCCTGTAGTCACTCTTATGCTTAGAACCACTATACCCTTCATCCACCTCCCTCATTCTCGATTTACCATCTCTCTCTCTCTCTCTCTCTCTCTCTCTCTCTCTCTCTCTCTCTCTCTCTCTCTCTCTCTCTCTCTCTCTCTCTCTCTCTCTCTCTCTCTCTCTCTCTCTCTCTCTCTCTCTCTCATCGCCCCCTCACTGCCCCTCTGTTAGTCCACTGCCGTGCCTCCGTCCTCTTCAACAACCCCCTCACAGTCTGCGGGTCGGTATTCCGCTTCTCGGCTTCACTAATTGCCAACTTTCTTTTATTCGTCTCCACTGTCTCGCGACGATTCAATTATGAGGCTTTCTCCTCCCCTGGAGGAGAACGGAAGAGAGGAGAGGACAGGAAGAAGAAGAAGGAGAAGAAGAGAGGGGAGACGAGAGAGAGTGAATCACGGGAGTAGCAGGGTAGTAAATAGAAAAAGGATTAAGAGACCTTCCAATATGAGTGGAGCTCCAATACCTTGCAATATCAACGGGGCTCCAATACCTTGCAATATCAACGGGGCTCCAATGCCTTGCAATATCAACGGGGCTCCAATGCCTTGCAATATCAACGGGGCTCCAATACCTTGCAATATCAACGGAGCTCCAATACCTTGCAATATCAACGGGGCTCCAATACCTTGCAATATCAACGGGGCTCCAATGCCTTGCAATATCAACGGGGCTCCAATACCTTGCAATATCAACGGGGCTCCAATACCTTGCAATATCAACGGAGCTCCAATACCTTGCAATATCAACGGAGCTCCAATACCTTGCAATATCAACGGGGCTCCAATACCTTGCAATATCAACGGGGCTCCAATACCTTGCAATATCAACGGGGCTCCAATACCTTGCAATATCAACGGGGCTCCAATACCTTGCAATATCAACGGGGCTCCAATACCTTGCAATATCAACGGGGCTCCAATACCTTGCAATATCAACGGGGCTCCAATACCTTGCAATATCAACGGAGCTCCAATACCTTGCAATATCAACGGGGCTCCAATACCTTGGGGGAGGGTGTTAATAATTACTACTATTTCTTATATCATTTAACTTGCGTCTACCCCGAGCAGCCTATGTCCTCCCCATACCTCAGACCCTCCCCCCTGCAAAGTTGGGTTAAGCATCTGGTCTCCATCTATAAACAGACATATTCTCTCATGATAAATCATAAAAATGCCCAACAAAGATGTGGATAACGTGCAAAAATGTAATAAAATCGCGCGTGTACCGTAAATGTCGGGTTTTCGCAGCTCCTAATCTAACTTAATGCTAATAAATGGCACTGTTAAATTAACGCTAGTGACACATCTGGCACTGACGGGACAGTGCTTAAGGGCTAATATATGCAGCATGACGGGCGTGCCAGTGCGTTTATGCAGCGCACAGCACTTTTGTCTAAACATAGCAGTTCTTGCTAAACATAGCAGCTCTGTCTAAACGTAGCAGTACTTGCTAAACCATAGCAGCTCTGTCTAAAACATTACCTCAAGAAATAGTAAAATATATAATCGAGCTTAAACGTTTATTTAATATTATTATATAAATCCACTGGATAATTTATTTTGACCTTCCTTTGTTGTGTTTTTATTACTAACCAAACCCATCCTAACATAGCCTGGCTTAACCTAACCCACCTTAACCTAGTTTAATCTAACCCAGCTTAATCCGTGGCAGTGTGCGCGCGCATGCGAACACTGTGGGCGTTCTGAAGGGCGGGAATACTGACCTCCAATACTGTCATGTGCCAATACGTCAAAAAAAGCGACTGTTCTGCCCTAACCGAGTAACGTGCGTACCCAATCAACCCACCTAACCTCTTGAGACCGATGGATGGGAAAACGTTAATATTATCGACGCTTTGATGTGTATTACAGCGTCGAATTTTTAACGGACTGGTGATTTCCGTTAGAAATTTGACTTATTAGATGAGAGGACGGGCCGCGTCGGAAGTGGTCACGTGACCACTGGTATATCGTGGTATATCACAGGTATATCTGTGCATCCATACATCATACACTGAGAGCGAGGGTATACTCGTCATATCTATGGAATACACTGCAAGGTATACCCCCCAGGTACTCGGTGTGTATATATATATATATATACACTGTGAGTTGAGTACACTCACACACACTCATTACTGCCACAAATATCAGAGGAGGAATTTCCACTATTGACAAAAATTGCGGAACTAGACGGCCAAATGACGCAGCATTAGAGCAGCGTCCAATTGGCGATGTAAATTAATTCTGGGGTCGGAATGTGTATTTTTGGAGCAAGGAATGTGTATATTTTAGCGCGGGTGGCGAGAGTAGGTTTTTTGGTTGGTAAAGTGAAATGTGTATAGGTGTAGGAGTGAGTTGGTGGGGGTGTAGAGGATGGGGTGGGGAGGGAGGGGTGTTCTGTGGTGGTGGGGGGTGTTCTGGTAGGTAAGAGGTAAAATTTGTATACTGAGAGTTATGTATGTGTTCTCACTTAGAACGCAAGAGTCATCAGCGTTCACCACCTACGTGAGACTTAGGATAGAGTATGCAGCGCTAGCAACGAATTATATAATATAAAAAGTTCAGATGTTCTTCACAGGGCTGGAGCAGAGAACCAGAAGAGAACACGTGTGAAGTGAAGAAAGGAGGAGAGAGATAGAGAGGACATGATACCGACGTATAAAATACTTAGAGGGGGATTGAGAGGGGTGGAAAAAGAAGAAATGTTTACGATGAATATTAACAGAATAAGAGAGTACGAATGAAAGCTTGAGATTCAGATGTGTCATAGAGATGTAAAAAGTTTTAATTTAACGTAAGAATAGTAAGTAAATCGAATGACCTAAATGGGTAGGTTGTAGAGACAAACTTCATCCACAACATTAAAAACAGAGAAATAGATCAGGAGTCGATCCATTAAACAACTGGCGACTAGAAAAAACCGGGCTCCAAGAGCTCGAGCTGGATCTTGCAGGCACAAATAGGTGAGTACGTACACACACATACACCCCACACACACGTACACATGTATACACAAAACACAAACAAACACAGACACACATACTCCACCATTCTTCTTGGGTATCCCCCGCCAGCCGTCCTGGGAATCAAATTTGCCGCCAGGGGGCCGGTGATGGAGGGCGACGGGCCTAATGCAGTTCCTGAGGGGATACCAACCCAAACACTTTTACTAAATGCAACTCTCTGCATTTTGCTCCGTTTTCTGCATTCACTCCAACCATCCCTTTCATGCTCGGTACTGTCGGCATTCATGTTTGTGTTCCCTCAACCTCAATATCTCACTTGCGGCAATATTTTTGGTTTAATTAGATATATTGTTTAGAAAGTTGGTTTGTTTGTCTTATTAAAAAAGTAAATAAGGTTTCTTATCGCACATTTGGCAAGCCGAGCTTGGGAATGGTGGGGTCGACGTGGCGCAAATTGTTTGGTCAGTAAAAGTTGAGGCGTCTGGTGCTGCTCTTCTGTGGCGGAGGAAATAGTGGTGATGTTTATCTTACCGCGTCAGAGAAACGTTTTTCACGCGGGATGTTGTGTTTTGCTCGTCACAGAAAACGTTTCTCACGCGGGATGTTGNGACGCTAATTGTGTTGTTATATTATTCTATATTTTAATAAAGAGTCACATCGCCTTGAGACACATTAAATCTTAAGAACAGGTCATTTCCCTTCACCTAAACGATGATTATCAAGACAATACCGTCAGCTTGTCAGCACAGTTCCCCTCCCACCATTACATCAGACGCACGAACAACGTCAGTCAGAGAGCTGTCAGTCAAGTTATTATTGCTTAGAGCGTTCTCCATTGCCTATTATGTGGCTCGGGATGGGGCGGCCCTTTTAATTATTGGCCAGAACAAGGCATTATGGAGACGGTGTCTTGAATATCACATACTGGTAGGGGGGGGGGTGTACGGAGGGGGGGGGAGGGGGGTGACATGGGTGGGATTTCTAAGGGGTGATAAGGGGGTATGGAAGAAGGGGGTACTACTAAAGGTATGGATAGAGGGGTGGAGAGAGAGAGACGTTAAACAGTAACTTAGACAATTCGGGGAGACAAAATTGCTGAATTAATTTAAAGCAAAAGCAATGTAGCCAACTCTACACGTTATCTCACTAGTGTAATTACACCTTTAATTTAACACTGGCGCCAGAGAATTTTTTTAAGTCACAGGAGCAAACTCACAGTATTTACCAGGACTGTAATATATAATATATAGTGTAATGTAAATACATTGCCTGGAGGCAACAGTGTATGAGTATACAACTCCTCCATGATCATACTACTGTGTATTATCTTCCCCATCAACATACTGATGAGCATATTATCTTGGAGTATATATGCAAGAGCCTTGGTGTCTCCACGACGTGTGTGTGTGAGTGGGTCCCTGAGAACGCAGAATGCTCTGAGAACGCAAGGGGCCCTGAGAACGCAGAGGGCCTGAGAACGCAAGGGGCCCTGAGAACGCAAGGGCCCTGAGAACGCAAGAGGGCCCCTGAGAACGCAAGAGGCCCCTGAGAACGCAAGAGGG
Source organism: Procambarus virginalis (assembly GCA_020271785.1). Taxonomy (NCBI): domain Eukaryota; kingdom Metazoa; phylum Arthropoda; class Malacostraca; order Decapoda; family Cambaridae; genus Procambarus; species Procambarus virginalis. The sequence goes on along the minus strand of WNGS01160430.1, from coordinate 35,475,575 downwards.
CCCCTGAGAACGCAAGGGGCCCTGAGAACGCATGAGGCCCCTGAGAACGCAAGAGGGCCCTGAGAACGCAAGAGGGCCCCTGAGAACGCAAGAGGGCCCTGAGAACGCAAGAGGGCCCCTGAGAACGCAAGAGGGCCCCTGAGAACGCAAGAGGGCCCTGAGAACGCAAGAGGGCCCCTGAGAACGCAAGGGGCCCTGAGAACGCAAGGGGCCCTGAGAACGCACGAGGCCCCTGAGAACGCAAGAGGGCCCCTGAGAACGCAAGAGGGCCCCTGAGAACGCAGAGGGCCCCTGAGAACGCAAAGGGCCCCCTTAATGAACACGGTGGGACTCAAACTGCATCTAATGTCCTATAATTAAATCTCTTGCTTGGGTAACATCGCCTGGGTTGTGTCGAGAACTCATGCGTGGGTAATATTCACTCGGTGGGTAATACTGAAGTTCATTACTCTTCGTGTGAAAGGTTAGTATATATAAATTAGCAAATTTATATATATGTGTGCTCGTGTGGCTTTGAACGGATTCGTGGAGAGTGGACGGAAGAATAGTGGATATATCGTATCCTTAAACCTTACTGAAGATCAATTATGGTTGATATTCAACTCGAAAAAACAGTGCAATTGAAGACGGTTGAAAGGGACAGCTTGCAATAATAATCATTGATTATAACAGAAAAAAAATGAAAAAGAAGATTGAAAACAGCGAGTGTCTGTGTGTTGGGAAGCCTGCGCTGTATATAAAAGGTATACAGAGAAGTAATATACCATATATACTGAGAAGTATATACTCAGCTTCTCAGGGTATACCATATTTCCCGGGGTATAAGGCGAATCTAATTTACGAGGATATTTGTGGAAAAAAATAAAATTTTGTAGTTTTCTCAAACGATTGTTGAAAAAGTATTTTCATGGTTTGTATGAGAAGAAAAGAGCGTGATTTTATGCATGTATATTTGGTCTTTGGTGGACCAAAAAGTTGTGTCCAGTCCGCCAGAAAATACGATATACTCCTGAGAGTTTAGTCCTGGACTATATTAGTGACAAAAGTACACTTACTTGCTGGTTAGTCAGTAAGCTATTGTGGTGCTTAATAACCTTTCAAAGGTTGATAGGCCTTAATAACCTTTCAAAAGGTTGATAGGCCTTAATAACCCTTCAAAAGTTTGATAGGCCTTAAGCCGTGCTGGCTTAAGGCCTATCAATCTTTTGGATGCCTCATCAGCTATCATATAACAACTAACTATTATCTTGCACATTAATAAAATTGATGAGTATTGTGATAAATATAATTGTATTTTTTTTTTAGGTAAATCATTTACAAATGTTTTGAAGACAGTTTGTTCATGTAATGTCTTGTTCTGCCTTAATACTGTTCTTAGATATATGTTAGAAACTAGTCATATTTCTAAATATATTTAATGAATTTTCATGTCCTGTAAATATTTCAAGAACCAAAAAAAATTGGGCTTTAACCTCACAGATTTCAGAAGCAGGTGATATTTTTCACGAACTGGTAAAATGTCTACAAACATTCTTAATAAACATTAAAGCATATATATGTGCTGCCATATCGAGTAATATATTTAGAAAGTTCTAATGCCTCGAATGACCGTGTTTTCATCGAAGCGAAACTTTGTGAAGCTGTTCAGATCCTCTTAATACTGCTTCAGAATCCCTGTCCTAAATTATATCATATTTATTGAACTCCATATTCTTTTTAACTTCATGTTCTAACCCACTTTGACCCGCTGAAACTTCACAACCATAACTAATTCTTGGAGAGCTCTTGGAGGTAATTAAGGGGAATTAACAGGATAAACCACTAGGCTAGTTAGGTGATCGCATGGAAGGGAAGGTATGAGGATAGGAGAATAGGAAGGAGCGAAGGAAAGGTGACCAATCACCGGGTCTCGATCGAGACCCCTTCAAAAGCGAGGCCGTGTCGACCAGTCTTAAGTGGATGGAGGTAAATTAACGCCAGAAAATCGCACTGAAACTGGAGCAATATTTCCGTGAGTTAGCTTCGGGTATATGTTATTGGCAAAGCCAGTTCTCTTAACCAATAGTGCTAATGTTTTGTTTTGCTCCAGTGTTGTAAAGTGTAAGCTGATAGCTAGTTCCCTGAACGTGAGGGCATTCCATAATGCTGGAAGGCCATGTGGAGCGGTTCCACACTGCTGGAAGGGTCATTGATCTTGTTTCAAACCATTGGAAGGCCATGTTTCGGGGGTTAGAAGCCCATGTAGAGCTGCTGCAGACTGCTACAAGGCTCTATATGGTGGTATTCAACCCAAAGTGACTTGAATGATATCCTGGATCATACCTGGAATGGGTTCTGGGAGTTCTGTACTCCCCAAGCCCGGCCTGAGGCCAGGCCTGACTTGTGATAACTTGGTCCAACAGGCTGTTGCTTGGAGTCACATTATAGATAAATCAAATCAATAGTAAGATGTATAGTTATCATACAACCAGAGTCACTTGTATGGCTCATCCAGAAACATTTAGATGGTTTTACTAAAGACAATGTCTCCTGTGATAATTATTAATGAACAAATGCTTTTAAAACGATGAGAATTTCTTGAAGAGAACAAGTCTGTTGATTGTGGTGATATTGCAGGCTAAGAAGACTGTGTCGGGGTGTTGCATATTGCCGGGAAGCTTTGTGCGATTGTATTACAGATTGCTGAATGCTGTGTGGGATTGTGTTGGAGATTACTGGAGGCTTTGTTATTATGGTTGAGATTGATGGAGGCTGGGTTATGATTGTGGTCCTGATTGATGGAGGCTGTGTGTAATTGTGCTCCACATTGCTCGAGGCTTTGCGTGATTGTGCTCCAGATTGCTGGAGGAGGCTTTGCGTGATTGTGTTTCAGAGTGCTAGAAGTTTTGTGTGATTGTATTCCAGATTGATGGAGGGAGTATGTGATAGTGTTCCAGTTTTCCAGTGAGTCTCTTTTGGTAATTTCCCAAAATGGTTGATATGTCTGCGATGAAGACAAAAGTGTTCCATGCGGTTTGTGAAGTTTGTGGTGAACTGTAAGACATTTAGAGCGTCTTAGCAGCCCCTGAACAGTTTCCGTGAAGTGTTCCACATAACTGAAGGGGAGTTTTTTGTGGCATTTATAGACTCCTGTTGGGAATTTATAGTCGATTTCTTTACCAACAGAATTCTTCTGGGCTGTTCCTGAGACTTTCACTGTTGGGGATTATTGAAAATTATGATTTTTTTTATTTTGGCGAAAAAATTGTATATAGGAAATGTTTGGAATATAACAGTCTTCTCAAATTATTGATTTCTGTCATAAACTTGATGCTGGTGCTTGATATTAATGCTGAAAATAGTTGTATATAGTATAGTAGTAGAGTAGTAAGATAGAAAGTAGGGACCCCCAATTGGATATTTGGATAGTATTTTATTGGACACAACTCACCATCCACCGGTCGAACCTCCCTACCCACCGGGCCCACCTCCCTACCCACCGGGCCCCCCCCTACCCACCGGGCCCACCTCCCTACCCACCGGGCCCACCTCCCTACCCACCGGGCACACCTCACCATCCATCCTAGTTTTACTGCACGTTATTTACTCTAATTAACTTGGCTCATTTTAGTTCCGCTCATCAGCCTGGCGACCTGTTTGAATCCTTCCCGGCAACTCTGGCTTTCATGTCGAGTGTCTGAGACCTCTTTCAGTCGATTACCTCTGGCCGTCCCCGTCGACTGAGGCCTGGCCAGGGACCGGGCCGCGGGGACTTTGACGATGTTGATAGTGGCGGGAGCCGCCGCCACCGCCCGCCATTCTCAGGCCTTGTTCCCTTGACACCAAACGCAGCCGCGAACAAGATTTAATTTGATCAAATTCCTCTTTTTTATCTCTCTCTCTCTCTTGGAATACCGGCACACGAGGTTCACCAGGGGGGTATCGACGCTGGTGTCGACTGAAGGAATCTAATCCCACTCGTGTAGAGTTTAATCAACCTGATAATGACTCGGTACAGACTCTCGGAGCGTGAAAGGCGTCCTGCTTTCAGGCTTGCCAACCCTCTCACGCCCACTGCTATAAACACACTTATTATAGCTCGTATAACTTACTAAAGTGTTGTTGAATATTTGGCTTAATGTTATTTTGGTTTGAAATTGAAATGTATGTAATAGAAGGTCAAAATGACATTCAGGATTTTGGAAATTGAGAAGGGTTTAGAGGAAAGAAAAGTTGGCAGCCTTGAACTACAGGGCGCTTCGCGCGCAAAATCTTCACCAAATCATTCATGCCTAAATTGATTTTCTGATGGGCCGCCAAGACCAGATGGGGGATGTTTGGCCTATCATCAGAGGAGGGGAGTGGGGGGAGGGAATGGCCCATATTTCGCCTGAGTCGTGCTTGGTAGTGGCCTCGAAATGAGGGCTTAATTACATTTTTCTTGGGAACTCTCTTTAGACTGATTAAACAACCTCAACCACCTCACCTGACTACTTCCTCACTCCCCCCCCCCACCTCCTCACTTGAGTACTCCTTCATTTCTCCCCTCTCCTCTCACCTGAGAGAACCCTCTCCTCACACCTCATAAATCCATATACCCTAAGCTATGACAAAAACTCCTACACCATTACCTCTCTCTAATCATTACAACCTCAACCACCCCCACTCATTCCCCTCCTCACTAGCTCTCTGCGGTCCTTTCTGAATTACACCTCACCAAACCTCTTCCGCCCACCTCCCTCCCGACACCTTCTCCTCCTCCTCACAAGCGTATGACTGACGTAGAGGTAATACCCACGACGCCCACCCTTGAAGTGCTCTTCTCTGTACATGACACTTAATAACACCCGATATGTGGCCTATCACTCCGGTCTTCTCGCGGGAGGGAATGGTGGGGGAGAGGGAAAGAGAGAGAGAGAGAGAGAGAGAGAGAGAGAGAGAGAGAGAGAGAGAGAGAGAGAGAGAGAGGAGGAGAGAGAGAGGGAGAGGGATTCGCAGAATAGGGCGAAGGATAGGGAGGGAATAAGATGATGTATATGGATGGTGGTGGAGACTGTGGGTATTGGAGTGAACGGGGTGTTTGAAATATAATAGATCGTCTTGAAGCTTCTTTCATCATCAGAAGGCTTCTCTCCTCGTCACAAAGCTTCTATCATCATCTGAAAGCTTTTCTCACCCTCTTCTGGCCTGGCAGTTGAGTCGTTAATAGTGGCTCGAACCAGGCACTTAACTCGACTCATTACGGCGTGAAATAAAAGGCTGTGAAGGCTGGCATATGATGAACAATGTCCCCTGGGGTATTGATGATTGTTTAATGGTGGGAAATACTAGACTTGGTTTTTTATCTGAGTTTAATGGTATATTCATTTGAATTTCACTCATTACTATCTCATTTTCCCACCTGTTGTGGTCGGTAGAGCAGTGGATGTTCTTCCTGCAAGAACGAGGATATTCACCCTTGGGGTGTTTTATGCTCCCAAGGGTATAAGTGGTTGGGCACTGTCCAAGCTTCTATCCTGTCCTCATATCCCTTCCATGTGCTGTGTAGATACAGTGGCTTAGCGGTTCCTCATAATTACCGTGCCTCATTCATTTACTCTATCTCTCCCATTTTCACTCGTTTAAATCCCACTCCATGATTGCTCAGCAATTAACTAAATTAGCGGGATATCAAAAATTGCTTCAACTCGCTTCTAGCGCGGCCGTTAAGCTCAACATTTTAACCCACTTGGCAAGTTTCTTGTCCCCCAGGTAAACAGTCTGGGGAAATAGGTTTCCTTTTCAATTACAGTTTATTTCTGACGTTCAGGAAACAGCGTAAAAAAAATAGAGAGATGAGTGGCTTTAAAACCTCAGAAATATTAAAATTACTTTCACCGTGATGAATGTTGTAGCAGAAAATAATATATATTTTTTTCTGGGGGTTGGTGGGATACCTTTAGGGAATGTAAGCAGAAATTTTCACTTCGTAATTGCATGGAAAGAAATTTTTCACTTGAATATCCTGCTTCAGAAATTTGTTTTCGAGGCATTCAAAAGCGTTTAGGATTAGGATTATTAAATGTACTCGAGTTGATCCCGGATAAATATGTGATGTTTCTTGCTCTCACGATTCATCATTAAACATTGTTTATGAATTACTTAATCATCGCGATGGTAAGCTCTTGCGTCAGGTGAAATTAGAAGGGCTTTATTCATTGCAACTTTTTAAAGCCGTGATCATTCTGGTTCAATTGAACAGGTGAACATAAGTGTAAATCAAACTTTTTTTTTAGACAAATTAAAAAAAGTATTTAGATTACAATTTAAGTGGTGATATGTAGTGGTCAAAATCTGTCAAGTAGTAATGAGAATAACAGTTGTAAAAATTATAATAAAATAATATATAATAATCTCATAATAATCTCACTTCATGATAATAAAAAAAAACAGTTGCAGTAAGTGAAAGATATTGAAACTAATTGGTTAGTGATTGTGGTTAGTGATTATGGTGATTCATGTTACTCTCAGTCGAGCTGACTATTGAAATATGGGGTGTGATATCCGTAGATTATTATTATTATTTTTCCATTAACGTTCTTATTGTATCTCGAGAACTCTTCTATTTCTAAAACCATTTCGATGTGGGCCATTTTTTCTTTAGATATGACCTAAGTCCTTTTGATGTATCCTCTGTATATTTTTTATTCGGTCTCTGTCCATCTTATTTGGCTGCACCTCTGGTGGAGGTGAGCACCACAAGTATGGGTTACTTGCACTGCGGGACTCGAACCCAGGCACCAGGACGGTGACAAAAGTGTCTAGTGAGACACACACATTAGTGCATCTTACAAGATGATGGTATATAACAATGATATATCTATTTGTACGCACCTATTCGTGTCTGCAGGATCGAGCGTTGACTCTTGGATCCCGCCTTTCTAGCCATCGGTTGTTTACAGCAATGACTCCTGTCCCATTTCCCTATCATGTCTAGTTTTAAAATTATGAATAGAGTTTGCTTCCACAACCTGTTCCTTCAGTGCATTCTATTTTTCCACTACTCTACGTGTATTCACCTAGTTGTATTCACCTAGTTGTGCTTGCGGGGGTTGAGCTCTGCTCTTTCGGCCCGCCTCTCAACTGTCAATCAACTGGTTCTACTACTACTATTTTTTTTCCACACAACACACACACACACACCCCAGGATGCAGCCCGTGACAGCTGACTAACTCCCAGGTACCTATTTACTGCTAAGTAACAGGAGCATAGGGTGAAAGAAACTCTGCAAATCGTTCTCGCCGTCGCCCGGGATCGAACCCGGGGCCTCAGGATAACTTCTCCAGCGTGCTGTCCGCTCGACCACCGGCTCCCTAAGCCGGCTCCCCACACACACACACACACACACACACACACACACACACACACACACACACACACACACACACACACACACACACACACACACACACACACACACAGTGTGTGTGTGTGTACTCACCTAATTGTGCTTGCGGGGTTGAGCTCTGGCTCTTTGGTCCCGCCTCTCAACCGTCAATCAACAGGTGTACAGGTTCCTGATCCTATTGGCCTCTGTCATATCTGCACTTGAAACTGTGTATGGTGTCAGCCTCCACCACATCACTTCCTAATGCATTCCATTGTCAACCAATTGTGTGTGTGTGTGTGTGTGTGTGGGTGGTGTGTGTGTGTGTGTGTGTGTGTGTGTGTGTGTGTGTGTGTGTGTGTGTGTAAGTGTGTGTGTGTGGTGTGTGTGTGTGTGTGTGTGTGTGTGTGTGTGTGTGTGTGTGTGTGTGTGGTGGTGTGTTGTGTGTGGTGTGTGTGTGTGGTGTGTGTGTGTATGTGTGTGTGTGTGTGTGTGTGTGTGTGTGTGTGTGTGTGTGTATGTGTGTGTGTGTGTGGTGTGTGGGTGTGTGTGTGTGTGTGTATGTGTGTTGTGTGTGTGTGTGTGTGTGTGTGTGTGTGTGTGTGTGTGTGTGTGTGTGGTGTGTGTGTGTGTGTGTGTGAAAAGTAATGTCACACACACGACTCTAAATTCAGGTCCTTCCCCCGCCCTGTAAAAAGTGAATTAAACTTTTGTGTTCATTTACATGCAAATTTTGGTGTAAACCCACAGAGCGTGAGTCCACTTCAATCTTCCTCCTGTCTTATATTTATTATGAAGTTTTTTATGGCTTCTTTAGTTTGTCTTCGTTATATTTGTATACCTTCGTTCTGTCATCAGTTATACTTACTTAATTATTACTGTGTCTTCAATACTTACCCAGTACTTTAAGCTGGAAAATAGCTTTAAAACATAGAGTTTTAAAATGTAAAAAACTTTCAAATAGCTTTTTTTCAATAGCTTGCATTGCCAGGTAAGTTTTCAACTTCTCAACTGGTCTGCTGCTCAAGCCGGCCTCTTTTAACACGTCGCATTCTGTACGGAATCAACAAGTCCCTTTAAGCACCGAAAATTTTTAGTGTAATGGGAGTCGGTTTCGTTGGGTTAGGTGGGTTGCTTGGGGTGCATACGCTTCTGGTTAAGCTAAAACAGTCGTGTTTTTAACGGAATGGGAAATCAAGAGAATGGAGGTGT
>WNGS01160430.1:35360583-35374064 GCA_020271785.1 Procambarus virginalis | reverse complement strand
TGGCTGTAGGAACTTACATGTGATGATCACTGCAGGTCGGAGGAACTGTACAGTAACCTCAGGCACAGAGCACGGAAGCTGTGTCGTCGCCGCGGGATTAAGACAAAAAACATTCCGGGTAATGAAAACCTATAATTAGAAGTGTTGATAAAGGGTCACACTAAGGCTGCCCTGGGGAAAAAAATATTAATTAACCGGTGGTGGAGGCCACTAAACCCAGCGACACTCTTGACCTGCTAGACTCTTCAACCTGTCCTCGTAAAAATAACGTCACTTTCGCTCGTATGCGAGGCTAATGGCCAACATTTGGACGTAATTTGAAATGAAATACGCTCACAAAACTGACGTACTGTTCCGTTTTCTGTTTGAGTCGTCCGCTTACTCGGACAGCTTAGAAGAGGATTCTTTTCCATTAACGTTTTTCATAAAGTTTTGAAACTTTTTGAGAATTTCCTGCCCACCTAACCTATCAGAGGACCCTAACTTACTGGTGTTGAAAAAAAAATCCAAAATTTATATTCATTTGTTTTCATTTTCAAATTACGTCCATACATTCGGCCATACGGACAAACGGCCAAAGCGACGTTATTTTTAAGAGGACAGGTTCCAGTGCGCACTGGGTCGGTGAACACCACTGATCAGGGTGACGGGTTTAAGCCTGGGGCCAGATTCACGAAACAGTTACACAAGCACCTACGAACCTGTCCATCTTTTCTCATCTTTGGGGCGGGTTTGTTTACAATTATACAACAGTTAATGAGCTCGAAGCACCAGGAGGCTGTTTATAACAATAACAACAGTTGATTGGGAAGTTTTCATGCTTGTTAACTGTTTAATAAATGTAACCAAAGATATCAAAGATTGTGGAAAGATGTACACGCTCGTAAGTACTTGCGTAACTGCTTCGTGAATCTGGCCCCGAGCTGGTTACACGGGGGAAATATGACTTAATATTATTGGATATTACAAGTTTTTCTAAAATATTTATATATTTTTTTCTTAAACTGATAAAAGTAAAATTACAATAACTGAAACTTTTTCTTAGGAAAGTGACTGGTACTCCTGAGTGTCTGTGAGTGACGGTAACAAGTGGTTGGTACTCCTGAGTGTCTGTGAGTGACGGTAACATGTGGCTGGTACTCCTGAGTGACGGTAACAAGTGGTTGGTACTCCTGAGTGTCCATGAGTGACGGTAACATGTGGCTGGTACTCCTGAGTGTCTGGGAGTGACGGTAACAAGTGGTTGGTACTCCTGAGTGTCCATGAGTGACGGTAACATGTGGCTGGTACTCCTGAGTGTCTGGGAGTGACGGTAACAAGTGGTTGGTACTCCTGAGTGTCCATGAGTGACGGTAACATGTGGTTGGTACTCCTGAGTGTCTGTGAGTGACGGTAACAAGTGGTTGGTACTCCTGAGTGTCCATGAGTGACGGTAACATGTGGCTGGTACTCCAGAGTGTCCATGAGTGACGGTAACAAGTGGTTGGTACTCCTGAGTGTCCATGAGTGACGGTAACAAGTGGTTGGTACTCCTGAGTGCCCATGAGTGACGGTAACAAGTGGTTGGTACTCCTGAGTGCCCATGAGTGACGGTAACAAGTGGTTGGTACTCCAGTGTCCATGAGTGACGGTAACAAGTGGTTGGTACTCCTGAGTGTCTGTGAGTGACGGTAACAAGTGGTTGGTACTCCTGAGTGTCCATGAGTGACGGTAACATGTGGTTGGTACTCCTGAGTGTCTGTGAGTGACGGTAACAAGTGGTTGGTACTCCTGAGTGTCCATGAGTGACGGTAACAAGTGGTTGGTACTCCTGAGTGTCTGTGAGTGACGGTAACATGTGGCTGGTACTCCTGAGTGTCTGTGAGTGACGGTAACAAGTGGTTGGTACTCCAGAGTGTCCATGAGTGACGGTAACAAGTGGTTGGTACTCCAGAGTGTCCATGAGTGACGGTAACAAGTGGTTGGTACTCCTGAGTGTCCATGAGTGACGGTAACAAGTGGTTGGTACTCCTGAGTGTCCATGAGTGACGGTAACAAGTGGTTGGTACTCCTGAGTGTCCATGAGTGACGGTAACAAGTGGTTGGTACTCCTGAGTGACGGTAACAAGTGGTTGGTACTCCTGAGTGCCCATGAGTGACGGTAACAAGTGGTTGGTACTCCAGTGTCCATGAGTGACGGTAACAAGTGGTTGGTACTCCTGAGTGACGGTAACATGTGGTTGGTACTCCTGAGTGTCTGTGAGTGACGGTAACAAGTGGTTGGTACTCCTGAGTGTCCATGAGTGACGGTAACATGTGGCTGGTACTCTTGAGTGACGGTAACAAGTGGTTGGTACTCCAGAGTGTCCATGAGTGACGGTAACAAGTGGTTGGTACTCCAGAGTGTCCATGAGTGACGGTAACAAGTGGTTGATACTCCTGAGTGCCCATGAGTGACGGTAACAAGTGGTTGGTACTCCAGTGTCCATGAGTGACGGTAACAAGTGGTTGTTACTCCTGAGTGTCTGTGAGTGACGGTAACAAGTGGTTGGTACTCCTGAGTGTCCATGAGTGACGGTAACATGTGGTTGGTACTCCTGAGTGTCTGTGAGTGACGGTAACAAGTGGTTGGTGCCCATGAGAGACGGTAACAAGTGGCTGGTACTCCTGAGTGTCCATGAGTGACGGTAACAAGTGGTTGGTACTCCTGAGTGTCTGTGAGTGACGGTAACAAGTGGTTGGTGCCCATGAGAGACGGTAACAAGTGGCTGGTACTCCTGAGTGTCCATGAGTGACGGTAACAAGTGACTGGTACTCCTGAGTGTCCATGAGTGACGGTAACAAGTGGTTGGTACTCCTGAGTGTCCATGAGTGACGGTAACATGTGGCTGGTACTCCTGAGTGTCTGGGAGTGACGGTAACAAGTGGTTGGTACTCCTGAGTGTCCATGAGTGACGGTAACATGTGGCTGGTACTCCTGAGTGTCTGGGAGTGACGGTAACAAGTGGTTGGTACTCCTGAGCGTCCATGAGTGACAGTAACATGTGGTTGGTACTCCTGAGTGTCTGTGAGTGACGGTAACAAGTGGTTGGTACTCCTGAGTGTCCATGAGTGACGGTAAACATGTGGTTGGTACTCTGAGTGTCTGTGAGTGACGGTAACAAGTGGGTGGTACCCAGAGTGTCCATGAGTGACGGTAACAAGTGGTTGGTACTCCAGAGTGTCCATGAGTGACGGTAACAGTGGTTGTACTCCTGAGTGCCATGAGTGACGGTAACAAGTGGTTGGTACTCCTGAGTGTCCATGAGTGACGGTAACAAGTGGTTGGTACTCCTGAGTGTCTGTGAGTGACGGTAACAAGTGACTGGTACTCCTGAGTGTCCATGAGTGACGGTAACAAGGGACTGGTACTCCTGAGTGACGGTAACAAGTGGTTGGTACTCCTGAGTGCCCATGAGTGACGGTAACAAGTGGTTGGTACTCCTGAGTGTCCATGAGTGACGGTAAACAAGTGGTTGGTATTCCTGAGTGCCCATGAGTGACGGTAACAAGTGGCTGGTACTCCAGAGTGCCCATGAGTGACGGTACCAGTATTAAACAGTTTATCTTTATCTACCTTGTCAATTCACTGAGAATTTTATAGGTTGTGATCATGTCCCCTTAACTCTTCTGTCTTCAGTGTCGTGAGGTATATTTACAGTAATCTTTCCTCGTAGTTCATACCCTCAGCTCGGGGACAAGCCTGGTGGCATTCCTCTGAACCTTTTCTAACAATGTTTTGTGTTTAGATGTGTGAATCCAGGATGGAGCTGCATATATCGGTATTGGGCTGACATATGTGGCAATCAAGGTTCTAATTGATTCCTTACACAAGTTCCTGAAAGCAATTCTTTAATACATTTTAATTTGTTTGAATGTTTTTCTATCTTCATGTCTGTCTCTAAGCTTGACACTATTTGTGTGATTTTCTCTTTTTTTCTCGTCCTATTCTATGTCAGTATCTATAGCTATCTGTCTCTTATATATATCTGTCACTTTATTTATCGTTTATATTTCTAAGTCTCAGACAAATTTCTCTGTCTATACGTCTGTGTGTCAGCCTGTTTCAGACTGTGTGACTGTCTCTCACTCTGTCTCTTGTTTAGCATCACAATGTGTCTCTAAATATCTTCCTTCTTACCTTCATGCAAGTGTTAGTACTTGTCTTTGTAAATAACTAACTATAGAGGACGAAAGTTCTTCATGCTCCTTGTCCTGAACATATGTGAGTGTGGAGGAATAATTACGACATACACAGAAGAGGCTGAAAATAAGATGTGAAGGATTTTTTTTGTTTAGACGAAAAGAGAGAGTGGGTGGAGGTTATTGGACACCTAATGTGTCCAAGAAGACACATAAGGTGTCCAAGACGACACATAAGGTGTCCTAGACGACACATAAGGTGTTCAAGACGACACATATGGTGTCCAAGACGACACATAAGGTGTCCAAGACGACACATAAGGTATCCAAGACGACACATAAGGTGTCCAAGACGACACATAAGGTATCCAAGACGACACATAAGGTGTCCAAGACGACACATAAGGTGTCCAAGACGACACATAAGGTGTCCTAAGACGACACATAAGGTGTCCAAGACGACACATAAGGTGTCCAAGACGACACATAAGGTGTCCAAGACGACACATAAGGTATCCAAAACGACACATAAGGTGTCCAAGACGACACATAAGGTGTCCAAGACGACACATAAGGTGTCCAAGACGACACATAAGGTGTCCAAGACGACACATAAGGTGTCCAAGACGACACATAAGGTGTCCAAGACGACACATAAGGTGTCCAAGACGACACATAAGGTGTCCAAGACGACACATAAGGTGGTTGCCAGTCACATTTACTACTAGAATGGGCAGTAAGCTTCAGGTAATCCTGCAGGTTAGTTGAGAACTGTAAAACAGTTGCATCATTGCATATTTGATAGGTTGATTAAGAGCGAGAAGCGTCGCGTCCAATAGGTTTGAAATTTAATTTTGCGTGCTAATTGGAGTCGCATATAATCCCCACTGTCGGGGACAGGAAGCCTGTACATGGTCCGTGTTAGTGCTTACCTACCACAGGAGGTCTAAGATTAAGCGTAACGCGACATATACAAAGACAAAATGAAAAAGTACAGGTGTTTGAGAGATAAAGAATTTCACAATTAATATTCTCATGCCTGGCGTCTCCCGGCGCTCAATACTGAGGGCGTGTGATCACTCTCTCTCCCAAGGTGCTGTAGAGCTCAGGAATCTTTGTAAACACTAATCGTAGAGTGCAATCCTTACTTCTTTTAATTGGAATAAATACAAGGCCGTGATGGCGAGTTTGAGTGTGTGTGCGAACGCTCACGTGTTTGTTGTGTGTGTGTGTGTGTGTGTGTACTCACCTAATTGTGCTTGCGGGGGTTGAGCTTTGGCTCTTTGGTCCCGCCTCTCAACTGTCAATCAACTGGTGTACAGATTCCTGAGCCTATTGGGCTCTATCATATCTACACTTGAAACTGTGTATGGAGTCAGCCTCCACCACATCACTTCCTAATGCATTCCATTTGTCAACCACTCTGACACTAAAAAAGTTCTTTCTAATATCTCTGTGGCTCATTTGGGCACTCAGTTTCCACCTGTGTCCCCTAGTGCGTGTGCCCCTTGTGTTAAACAGCCTGTCTTTATCTACCCTATCAATTCCCTTCAGAATCTTAAATGTGGTGATCATGTCCCCCCTAACTCTTCTGTCTTCCAGCGAAGTGAGGTTTAATTCCCGTAGTCTCTCCTCGTAGCTCATACCTCTCAGCTCGGGCACTAGTCTGGTGGCAAACCTTTGAACCTTTTCCAGTTTAGTCTTATCCTTGACTAGATATGGACTCCATGCTGGGGCTGCATACTCCAGGATTGGCCTGACATGTGGTATACAAAGTTCTGAATAATTCTTTACACAAGTTTCTGAATGCCGTTCGTATGTTGGCCAACCTGGCATATGCCGCTGATGTTATCCTCTTGATATGTGCTGTAGGAGACAGGTCTGGCGTGATATCAACCCCCAAGTCTTTTTCTTTCTCTGATTCCTGAAGAATTTCCTCTCCCAGATGATACCTTGTATCTGGCCTCCTGCTCCCTACAGCTATCTTCATTACATTACATTTGGTTGGGTTAAACTCTAACAACCATTTGTTCGACCATTCCTTCAGCTTGTCTAGGTCTTCTTGAAGCCTCAAACAGTCCTCTTCAGTTTTAATCCTTCTCATAATTTTGGCATCGTCCGCAAGCATTGAGAGAAATGAATCGATACCCTCCGGGAGATCATTTACATATATCAGAAACAAGATAGGACCGAGTACAGAGCCCTGTGGGACTTCACTGGTGACTTCACGCCAATCGGAGGTCTCACCTCTTACCGTAACTCTCTGCTTCCTATTGCTTAGGTACTCCCTTATCCACTGGAGCACCTTACCAGCTACACCTGACTGTCTCTCCAGCTTATGTACCAGCCTCTTATGCGGTACTGTGTCAAAGGCTTTCCGACAATCCAAGAAAATGCAGTCCGCCCAGCCCTCTCTTTCTTGCTTAATCTTTGTCACCTGATCGTAGTATTCTATCAAGCCTGTAAGGCAAGATTTGCCCTCCCTGAACCCATGTTGGCGATTTGTCACGAAGTCTCTTCTCTCCAGATGTGTTACTAGGTTTTTTCTCACGATCTTCTCCATCACCTTGCATGGTATACAAGTCAAGGACACTGGCCTGGTGTGTGTGTGTGTGTGTGTGTGTGTGTACTCACAAATAGGTCAGTACACACACACACACACACACACGAGCCTCGCGGCTGAGTGGATAGCGCTCGGGGATCGTAGGCCTAAGTGCTCGGGTTCGATTCTTACCGTCAAAATATCTCGAAAACAAAATGTTCTGGTCTTGCACCAAACAACGCTTTACGGTTTCAGCCTCGGAGGCTCTGAAGACCAGCAGTACGCCCCGGGGGCTCCTGCGTCACCTTGTTCAACTCTAGAAAGACCAAAGGCACCACCAGTGACCGCCGCTCAGAGGTAATGGAGCCCAGAGACTGCCACACACACCCACCAGTTTGGACCAAACAGCCACTTGGCTGGGCTAAATTGGGTCTTTCTGTAATGTGAACCATCCTGATGAACAAGGGTCGAATAAACCTGGTCATTATAGCTCTTCATACTGCTGCTACAATGACCTGACTGCTGGCCTCAGCGGCTATAACTACTGGCTACAGTTAGTGGCAGCAGTAGCAGCTTGTCACAGGTGGTCACCTTCTCTACTCTCCCATACCAGTCTTATTGTGCGTCCTACTATATATATATATATATATATATATATATATATATATATATATATATATATATATATATATATATATATATATATATTCATACTTGAAAATTCGAAGCGCCTTTGCTGGGACTAAAACCTCCGCCCGGCTGACTCAAAGCCTGTGTACTATACAGGTTTATCATTTAATATTGTATGTTCTGTGGCCTAAATCTGGCCATAGAACACTATATGAAATAGTTGACGACATAACCCGAATGCACTCGGGCATGGGGTTGAAGTAGTTCATGAAGACTCTCCCATGTATTTGTAGGTGGTACAGCACTCATCTTTGTGTGGTGGTGGTACAGTGGTACAGCACTCAGCTTTGTGTGGTGGTGGTACAGTGGTACAGCACTCAGCTTTGTGTGGTGGTGGTACAGTGGTACAGCACTCAGCTTTGTGTGGTGGTGGTACAGTGGTACAGCACTCAGCTTTGTGTTGTGGTGTTGGTACAGTGGTAGAGCACCCAGCCTTGTGTGGTGGTGGTACAGTGGTACAGCACTCAGCCTTGTGGTGTGGTGGTGGTGCAGTGGTACAGCACTCACCTTTGTGTGGTGGTGGTACAGTGGTACAGCACTCACCTTTGTGTGGTGGTGGTACAGTGGTACAGCACTCAGCTTTGTGTGGTGGTGGAAAGTTTATTCTTATTAATAATAAATTCTCCACGGGAATCACACCATATATTTCCCTCTTGGCTTCAGGAAAATCGCATGGGGGGGAGGGTATCTATTTGCTAATATTTATTATAACTATTAACGTAGGCTTACCCGACCAATCTATGTCCATCCCGTTCACCGGACTGTTCCCTCTGCAAAGTTGAGACTAGCCCCGACATCTGGCCTCCAACTGTGGTCAATCAGACAGACATCTTCTCATAGACGTAAATATGATAAGAACTATTATCATATAACAGAATTATTCTTTAATAGAATTATACATATTATAACACTATAATATAAAATAATTATAATTCTTTTATATGTCTGCATTCACATATTAAAATCATAACTCATTTTAATATCACAATCTTGTATGATGCAAAATTTCCCTTCCACTCATATATTTTATGCAACGAGATTATTCTCTTAAAAATTAGTAGTAAGACAAAAGACTCAGGCATGAGGAGCACTGAATGTATGTTAACAATACGAGAGAGAGAGCATGACGTCTCTAAGTAGAGGGAGCAGCATGAGTGCTGCCAGACCTCGCTCGCTTCTCCACGAGCAGCTGGTTTTCCTGAAGCAGCGGAAGCAGCTGGTTCTCCAAAAGCAGGTGGTTCTCCAAAAGCAGGTGGTTCTCCAAAAGCAGGTGGTTCTCCAGAAGCAGCTGGTTCTCCATAAATAGCTGGTTCCCCTGAAACAGCTGGTTCCCCTGAAACAGCTGGTTCCCCTGATGCAGCTGGGTTCCCCCGAAGCAGCTGGTTCCCTTGAAGCAGCTGGTTCCCCTGAAGCAGCTGGGTTCCCCCGAAGCAGTTGGTTCTCCTGAAACAGCTGGTTCTCCAAAACCTGTAGATTTTCTTCATCATAGTCGTAGTGGTCAGGTACGACAATGGTTGTCTTCACTATCGTCACAGTCATTTTGAAATAACAAGACTACTGTGAGTGTGTCAGTTTGTGTAGTCTACGGATGCGTCGCGCCGCGTTTCACTACCTTTGCTGACGATGACAATATTCCAAACGAGAAAATCATTTCGAGGCATTGATGTATCACGCCGTTATGATTTCTTTGTGAAATAATATTAATATT
The DNA here is from genome assembly GCA_020271785.1 of Procambarus virginalis. Classification (NCBI taxonomy): domain Eukaryota; kingdom Metazoa; phylum Arthropoda; class Malacostraca; order Decapoda; family Cambaridae; genus Procambarus; species Procambarus virginalis. The sequence continues at coordinate 35,364,963 of WNGS01160430.1, read as the reverse complement.
GAATAATTTAACTGAATTAACAATAATGGCAATAGCAATAGTTTTAGTAATAATAATGAGAAAGTCTGTAGGAGTCGTGACGAGGGTTCGAACCTATGCGGTGGGTGTTCCGAGGCCCACGCGCCTGCGAATAGACCATGACATGGTAATAAGGATTGAAACCTGGAGTTCTACTGAACACACGAGGGTTTCCTGAGGCTTCTACTGAAGTCAGACCAGGATTTTCCCACATTCTTCCCCAATGCACTCTTGCTCTGTCATCCAGGAATGTTCTACCTCTGACGCTCCTCATTCAATACACATACAATAATCACACTAACGTGACTGTATCAGTGAGAAAATTATGTAGGAGCCCACAGCATAGGTTCGAACCCTCATCACTGCTCCATCAGATTTTCTCAGTCACGTTAGTGTGATTACTCTGTGTAATAATAATAATAAAAATAATAAATAATAATAATATTAATAATAATAATTATAGACTATATAAATAAAAGTAGAAATGTTCGTTTGTTCAAAATCGCTAATTTCCGAAAGTTCTTCACCGATTGTTTTGAAATTTTTACACAACGTTCCATTCGCATCCAAGCGGGATTTTATCTATATACTATATAGATGTCACGCCTGAGACAGGAAATAATATGCTTTTTTAAACTGTGATTTTCATGTGTTTTTCTTTTGAGGGAAATCTGCAAAACCCCTTTACAGATTCCTTTGAAATTTTGACACAACGTTGCATTCGAATAGGCGCATGTTTTCATATGCCTTCTATATACATGCCTCACCTGTGACAGGTAAAAAACATGTTTTTTTTCAAACAGTGCCATCTGTTGCACGTAAGAGCAACGTACGCTATTCCAAATATGTTATGACTCCATTTCAATGTTTCCGATTTCTTTGATAAATTGAATTTTCATAGGTTTAGATTTATTTTCATTTTGATTTAATTGTTTTGTGTGACGTTGCGTTGGAATTGAGTTGTGTTGTTTACCATACCGTTCATTTGAAGAGTATAGTTTATTTTTATTCTTTCATTTTCTTCATTTCGTTTTTTTTACTGTTTTCTTATATTTTAGTGATGGGAACATCAGATCATTTGGGAATGCATCAGACGAGGGAGTGGGGAATGGTTAGGAGCACAAGGGGACGGGTGGGGGGGGGATAATGGAGGAAGGACTGGGAGAGCAGGAAAAGGTTGCTGGGGCTCAGCAACGCGTGGCCGGGTACAGCTAGTAATTAAAAATAACAGTAATAATAACAATAATAACATATAATTATCATTCCCGGCCAAAAATGAGAGTATATGCTGGAGTGGGAACAATGATCATACATATTTAAGAACATTTTGTTGGTGGCATCATAAATGAACGTTCCAGGAAGTAAAGCCGACTGTCGCCTGCTCACACTTTACTAGTCAATACTACTGCTACTATTACAAATACTTATACATTCACTACAATTAATATTCTCTTCACAACATGTACTCCTACAATAACCTCTGTCACAGCTGCTACTACTGCCACAAGCTACAACCACTGCCACAGCTGCCACTACCACAAGTCACAACCACTGCCACAGCTGCCACTACCACAAGTCACAACCACTGCCACAGCTGCCACTACCACAAGTCACAACCACTGCCACAGCTGCCACTACCACAAGCCACAACCACTACCACAGCTGCCACTACCACAAGTCACAACCACTGCCACAGCTGCCACTACCACAAGTCACAACCACTGCCACAGCTGCCACGACCACAAGCCACAACCACTGCCACAGCTGCCACTACCACAAGCCACAACCACTGCCACAGCTGCCACTACCACAAGCCACAACCACTGCCACAGCTGCCACTACCACAAGCCACAAACACTGCCACAGCTGCCACTACCACAAGCCACAAACACTGCCACAGCTGCCACTACCACAAGCCACAAACACTGCCACAGCTGCCACTACCACAAGCTACAGACACTACCACAGCTGCCACTACCACAAGCCACAACCACTTCCACAGCTGCCACTACCACAAGCCACAAACACTACCACAGCTGCCACTACCACAAGTCACAACCACTGCCACAGCTGCCACTACCACAAGCCACAACCACTGCCACAGCTGCCACTACCACAAGCCACAAACACTACCACAGCTGCCACTACCACAAGCCACAAACACTACCACAGCTGCCACTACCACAAGCCACAACCACTGCCACAGCTGCCACTACCACAAGCCACAAACACTACCACAGCTGCCACTACCACAAGCCACAACCACTACCACAGCTGCCACTACCACAAGCCACAACCACTGCCACAAGCCTCATCATAATCCATGAAAAAGACTGGTGGCTGGAGTGTGAAGATCGCGGTATTATGATGTTCCGGCTCCTGGCTCCGGCTCCTGGCAGCAGTAGGGAGGCCAGTCTGGCTCCGGCTCCTGGCAGCAGGAGGGAGGCCAGTCTGGCTCCGGCTCCTGGCAGCAGGAGGGAGGCCAGTCTGGCTCCGGCTCCTGGGAGCAGTAGGGAGGCCAGTCTGGCTCCGGCTCCTGGCAGCAGTAGGGAGGCCAGTCTGGCTCCGGCTCCTGGCAGCAGTAGGGAGGCCAGTCTGGCTCCGGCTCCTGGCAGCAGTAGGGAGGCCAGTCTGGCTCCGGCCAGACGCCTCAGGAATTGCTTCCGGTTCGACATACTTATTTAAGGCTGTCCTACTCGCCTCTGGCCAGCGGCCAGCGGGGTGCAGTTGTGGCGGGGTGCAGGTGTGGCGGGGTGCAGGTGTGGCGGGGTGCAGGTGTGGCTGGGTGCAGGTGTGGCGAGTCGCAGGAGTGGCAGGGTGCAGGTGTAGCTGGGTGCAGGTGTGCACCCAGCCACACCAGACAGACAGACAGACACAGACAGACAGACAGACAGACAGACAGACAGACAGACAGACAGACAGACAGACAGACAGAGACAGAGAGACAGAGAGAAGTAGATATAAAGGAAGATACAGAGACAGACAGCTAGAGCTGACAAAAACAGGAGCCAGGTGGGGCAGGCAGAGACTAACAAACAGCATAACTCATAATCACATATTACTCTCCCCTCCTCAGAGCTTGACACTTATCATTTAATTATTTTTTACTTATTATTTTCCCAGAAGTTTTCACTCACACTCCGCCCTTTCATATGGGTGGGTCGGGGGCAAGACAATGACAACCACACGAGAAGAAGATGTTTAGGTTTATATTCCCGCTGGTAGAAAGGGGATTTCCGTGTTATTGGTCAATACAGACAGGTTAGCAAGTACCAGCTAACCTGTATATACACAGCTGGGTCATATATCAGTAACATGGTAATTATTGAAAACATTTTTTAACCATAAAGACTTGTCTCATATTTGGAATAAAACATATAGTCTTAGATGTTTGTTCTCGCTCTTACACACGCGGACACACTTATATACACGCACTCATATACACACTCATATACACTCATATACACACTCATACACACTCACATACACACTGAAATATACACTCATATACACACACTCATATACACACTCAAATATACACTCATATATACACACTCATATACACACACTCATACACACACTCAAATACACACTCATACACACACTCATACACACACTCATACACACACTCATACACACACTCATATACACACTTATATACACACACTCATATACACACTCAAATATACACTCATATACACACTAGCAGGACACATTACCGCCAATATATTATTTTCCTTGAAGATAAACGCGTGACACACTTTAGCCCAAATAATTTATCATCGTTACAATTCCATCAGGGCCAGCGTTCTTTTGTGAAGACCCGTCCCTGGCACTGTGTGGCGTTGCCTGCACACACCCTGGCTCTCTTGTTGCTGGTGGTGGGTGGTGGTGGTGGTGGTGGTGGTGGTGGTGGTGGTTCTTGTTGTTATTGTTGGTTGTGGTGGTGGTGATGGTTCTCTTGTTGTTATTGTTGGTTGTGGTTCTCTTGTTGTTGGTGGTGGTGGTGGTTCTCATGTTGTTATTGTTGGTTGTGGTGGTGGTGGTTCTCTTGTTGTTATTGTTGGTTGTGGTGGTGGTGGTTCTCTTGTTGTTATTGTTGTTGTTGGTGGTGGTGGTTCTCTTGTTGTTGGTGGTGGTGGTGGTTCTCTTGTTGTTGCTGATGCTGCTGATGTTACTCTTGGTGAAGCTGCTGATGCTGTTGCTACTACTGTTGTTCTCCTCGTTGCTGGAATGTACATGTTCTAACTGGAGGTTGTATTTGGAGGTGAGGCCTGACAGCTGGGTGGACAGCGCATAGGATTCGTAGTCCTGAGGTTCCGGGTTCGATACCCGGTGGAGGCGAAGACAAATGAGCAAAAT
>WNGS01160430.1:35325946-35341911 GCA_020271785.1 Procambarus virginalis | reverse complement strand
ACAAGAAGTGAAAACCCAGATGTAATCGGACTCACTGAGACAAAACTCTCTGGAATCATAACGAATGCTGTGTTTCCCAGGAGTACACAGTAATAAGGAAAGAGAGGGAAGGTAGGGGAGGAGGCGGAGTGGCCTACTCATGAGAAAGGAATGGAGTTTTAAGGAGATGGCTATCCCGGGCTGTGAGGGGTTCAGAGACTACATAGCAGGCACCATGACAATGGGAGGACCAAGGATAGTAGTAGCAGTAATATATAACCCTCCACCAAATGACAGAAGACCCAGTCAAGAGTATGAAAACAACAACATGGCAGTTAACACTATAATTGAGAGGGCAGCCTCTGCTGCCTGTAGAAATAGATCCCACCTGCTCATCATGGGGGACTTCAATCACGGAAGGATTGATTGGGAGAACAAGGAACCGCATGGCGGCGAGGATACGTGGAGAGCCAAACTACTGGAGGTGGTGACTAGAAACTTCTTAACCCAGCATGTCAGAGAACCCACAAGGATGAGAGGAAATGACGAACCAGCGAGACTCGACCTGGTCTTCACCCTGAACGACTCTGACATAAGAGAAATCGGTTTTGAGGCCCCAGTAGGGATGAGCGACCACAGTGTATTGGAGTTTGAATACCTGATTGAAGAAGGGTTATTGAACTCGAGGAGAGATACTGAAACCAAAAGGTTAGCATACCGAAAGGGAAACTATGAGGAGATAAGAAAATTCCTAACAGACATAGCATGGGAAACAGAGCTCAGGGAAAAGACGGCCCAAGATATGATGGACTACATCACGCAAAAGTGCAAGGAAGCAGCAAACAAGTTTGTCCCAGTCCAAAAGGAAAACAGTGAAATGAAGATGAGAAACCCATGGTTTAATCAGAGATGTAGGCTAGCTAAGCAACAAAGTAAAAGGGCATGGAGAAACTATAGGAATAACAGGACACTGGAGAGCAGAGAAAGATACCAGAATGCCAGGAATGAATATGTCAGGATGAGAAGAGAGGCGGAAAGACAATACGAAAACGACATCGCAAGCAAGGCAAAGACTCAGCCTAAATTGCTGCATAGCCACATCAGGAGAAAAACAACAGTAAAGGAACAGGTTATGAAATTAAGGATAGGGGCAGAAGGATTCACTACAAACGACAAGGAAGTATGTGAGGAACTGAATAAGAAATTCCAAGAGGTCTTCACCCTAGAACAAGGAGAAATCCCAGAGTTAAGAGAGGGGATAGCTAACCAGGAACCACTGGAAGAGTTTGAGATTACAAGCGGGGAAGTAAGAAAGTGTTTACTAGAGTTGGATGTGACAAAGGCTATAGGCCCAGATGGAATCTCTCCTTGGATACTTAAGGAAGGAGCAGAAGAACTGTGCCTACCACTCTCCATAGTGTATAACAAATCTCTGGCAACAGGGGAACTGCCAGAAATTTGGAAAGCAGCTAATGTAGTCCCGATATACAAGAAAGGGGATAGACAGGAGGCACTGAATTACAGGCCAGTGTCCCTAACCTGCATACCATGCAAGCTGATGGAGAAGATTGTGCGAAGAAAGCTAGTGGAGCACCTGGAGCGAAGGAACTTTGTAACACAGCATCAACATGGGTTCAGGGATGGCAGGTCCTGCCTCACAGGGTTACTTGAATTCTACGACCAGGCAACAAAAATAAGGCAAGAAAGAGAAGGGTGGGCAGACTGCATATTTTTGGATTGTCAGAAAGCCTTTGATACAGTGCCACACAAGAGGCTAGTGAAAAAGCTGGAGATGCAGGCTGGAGTGAAAGGGAAGGTACTCCGTTGGATACAGGAGTACCTAAGCAACAGGAGACAAAGAGTCAGTGTGAGGGGTGAGGTCTCAGATTGGCGAGACGTTACGAGTGGAGTCCCGCAGGGGTCAGTCCTTGGACCTATACTGTTTCTGATATATGTAAATGATCTCCCAGAGGGTATAGAATCGTTTCTCTCAATGTTTGCCGATGATGCAAAAATTATGAGGAGGATTGAAACTGAGGACGATAGTAGGAGGCTACAAGACGACCTAGACAGACTGAGTGAATGGTCCAACAAATGGCTGTTGAAGTTCAACCCGAGTAAATGCAAAGTAATGAAACTAGGCAGTGGAAACAGGAGGCCAGACACAGGATACAGAATAGGAGATGAAGTACTTAATGAAACGGACAGAGAGAAAGATCTAGGAGTTGATATCACACCAAACCTGTCTCCTGAAGCCCACATAAAAAGGATAACATCTGCGGCATATGCGAGGCTGGCTAACATCAGAACAGCGTTCAGGAACCTGTGTAAGGAATCATTCAGAATCTTGTACACCACATATGTAAGACCAATCCTGGAGTATGCAGCCCCAGCATGGAGCCCGTACCTTGTCAAGCACAAGACGAAGCTGGAAAAAGTCCAAAGGTATGCCACTAGACTAGTCCCAGAACTAAGAGGCATGAGTTACGAGGAAAGGCTGCGGGAAATGCACCTTACGACACTGGAAGACAGAAGAGTAAGGGGAGATATGATCACAACCTACAAAATCCTCAGAGGAATCGACCGGGTAGACAAGGACAAACTATTCAACACTGGGGGGACGCGAACAAGGGGACACAGGTGGAAACTGAGTACCCACATGAGCCACAGAGACGTTAGAAGGAACTTTTTCAGTGTCAGAGTAGTTAACGGATGGAATGCATTAGGCAGTGATGTGGTGGAGGCTGACTCCATACACAGTTTCAAGTGTAGATATGATAGAGCCCAGTAGGCTCAGGAATCTGTACACCAGTTGATTGACAGTTGAGAGGCGGGACCAAAGAGCCAAAGCTCAACCCCCGCAAGCACAAATAGGTGAGTACAAATAGGTGAGTACACACACACACACACACACACACAACACACACACACACAACACACACACACACACACACACACACACAACACCACACACCACCACACAACACACACACACATGCCCAGCAAGGCCTGAGGCAAGCGAACACAAAGGACTGATGAGGCTGAGTTAGTCGTGCCAACTGGTTAACTCACCATTAACCTTCAAACTGCCGCAACAGCCCCACTTAATTGACCCTTTACCCAGTCTTCCGGACGTCTTCAAGGGATGAGGGCATTGAAAGGAGGCCAATTAAGCACATGTTTGATGAGCCAATAAGCACGGAGCTCCCACCGGCACTACGGGGAACCACGTTTTAAAGATGATTATCACAAAGTTTGTTTTGTTTATTAGACTTAAAGGGTAAATCATTATGTCTTGGAGAAGAAACGTTTTAGTTTGGGCAGTTCCCTGTTCACTTTCCTTAGGGATGGGGGCTAAAGTCTTAACTATGTTGCTTCTAAAACAAGCTGTTGGTTACTACTAAACCCACACACAAACACAAACACACAGACACACACACACACACACACACACACATACACACACTCACCACACACACAACACACACACACCCACAACACACACACAACCACACACCACACACACACACATAAGGCGTCGGTGGCCGTGTGGACAGCACGCTGGACACGTAACCATGTGGTCCGGGTTCGATTCCCGGCGCGGCGAGAAATATAAATGGGCAGTGTCTTTCACCCTGATGCTCCTGATACCTAGCAGTAAATAAGTACTGGCGTTAGAAGCTGTTACGGGCTGCTTCCTGTATTTACCTAGTTGTGTTTGCGGGGGTTGAGCTTTGCTCTTTCGGCCCGCCTCTCAATGTCTTTCGCCCTGTGTGTGTGTGTGTGTGTGTGTGTGTGTGTGGTGTGGTGTGTGGTGTGTGTGTGTGTGTGTGTGTGTGTGTGTGTGTGTGTGTAATTACCTAAGTGTAATTACCTAAGTGTAGTTACAGGATGAGAGCTACGCTCGTGGTGTCCCGTCTTCCCAGCACTCTTTGTCATATAACGCTTTGAAACTACTGACGGTCTTGGCCTCCACCACCTCTCCCCTAACTTATTCCAACGTCTACCACTCTGCTTGCGAAAGTGAATTTTCTATATTTCTCCGCAGCTTTGATTTGTTAGTTTAAATCTATGCCTCTTGTTCTTGATGTTCCAGATCTCAGAAATTCTTCCCTATCAGTTTTATCGATTCCTGTTACTATTTGTACTTAGTGATCATATCGCCTCTGTTTCTTCTATCATCTAGTTTTTGCATATTTAATACCTCTAATCTCTCCTCGTAGCTCTTGGCCTTCAGTTCTGGGAGCCACTAGTGGCATGTCTTTGCACCTTTTCCAGTTTGTTGATATGCTTCTTAAGATATGGGCACCACACAACCGCTGCATATTCTAGCTTTGGCCTAACAAAGTCGTGAACAGATTTAGCTCTGAGGTCTGTGTCTCAAGGTATTTCCCTTAGGAAACGTCTCATCTCCTCATATTTCCCCTTTCGGTAAGCCAGCCTTTTGTTTCCTGGTTCTTTTTTTGGGGAGATAATTCCTAGCTCTACCAGGTATTCAAAGTTCAATACACTGTGGTCACTCATTCCCAAGGGCGCTTCCATCTTAACTTCCCTTATATCCCACTCATTTAGGGTAAATATCAGATCGAGCATGGCTTTTTCATCTTCTCCTCTCATTCTTGTTGGTTCCTTGATGTGCTGGCTTAGAAAGAGTCTTGTTGCAACGTCCAGCAGCTTAGCTCGCCATGTTTCTGGTCCTCCATGCGGGTCTCTGTTCTCCCAGTATACTTTCCCGTGGTTGAAGTCTCCTATGATTAGTAGTCCAGATCCATTCCTGCTGGCAACAGAAGCTGCTCTCTCTATTATGTTAATGGTGGCCATGTTGCTTCTATCATATTCCTGTCTGGGTCTTCTGTCATTTGGTGGTGGATTATATATGACTACGATATTAATTTTTTGTCCTCCAGTTGTTATGGTACCTGCTATGTAGTCACTGAAACCCTCACAGCCTTGAATAACCAACTCCTCAATGTCCCAGCCCTTTCTTACCAGCAGAGCTACACCGCCACCGCCTTTTCCTTCTCTCTCTTTCCTCGTAACATAATAGTCCTGTGGGAACACTGCATTTGTTATGGTTTTCGTTAGCTTTGCTTCCGTGAGTGTTATTATGTCTGGGTTTTTCTCTAGTACCCATTCTTCAAGTTCATTTGCTTTATTTGTAAATTCCATCTATGTTAGTGTACATTGCCTTGAGGCTCACTTTCTTCTGTCCCTTCTCAAATCTCCTCCTTGATGAGTGTTCTGCTGGTGGGGGAAGCTGTGCCATGGGTGTGAGGAATTGTGAGGTGGATAACAGGGTCTCAAAGGACACTGGGGTGATGGGCGGGGGGTCAATTGAAAAGGGGGGGGCAGGGAGGGTATGGGATGAAGGGGGGGGGAGGACCGGAAGGAAAAGGGGGAAGTGGGGACATGGCGGGAGGAGGGGAGGGGTAGCATGGTGGGAATGGGGTGTGGGGGTAGGGAGATTTGGCTGAGCATTTGAGTGGGGGCAGGGAGGGTTTGGGGTTGGGGGTTTTCTATGCGGAGGAGGGTGGTGTAGTTGCCCTCCCCTCTGGTATTACTGGGTAGCTGGTTGTGAGTTCCCCTCTCGCCTCTGGGGATGATGTGTTGGGAGCTGTGAGTTCCTGGTTTTCCCTCTCGCCCTGCGCCTCTTCCTTGCTACTGCCGCCATAGCTTTCTCCTCCCTCGTCATGTCCCTCTGGACATGACTGGAATACTTTTTTGAAATCTCCCACATGTTGCCGGCGGCTTTTCCTTGTTAAAATCAACTCCTTTGTGTTCTCGTTTACAAACACTATCTTTAACACCCGATCTCGGTCTTTGTTGTACCAGCCAAGCCTGAAAACCTTCTCAATTCTATACTCAGCCCCGTCCATCTCTAGTGTCTTCAGTATTTCGTTCACTGCTGCATAGTCCTTATCATTCCACTCTGTCCTGTTGGAGCCTTCATGCACTTTAATACCCACAGCTACCACTGATCTTTTTCATTCCAGCAGCTGGCTAGTGGAGCGTGCCGCTTCCTGTGAGGTGGCTGCTTTCGTGTGTGTGTGTGTGTGTGTGTACTCACCTATTTGTTTTCACCTATTTGTGCTTGCAGGATCGAGCATTGACTCTTGGATCCCGCCTTTCCAGCTATCGGTTGTTTACAGCAATGACTCCTGTCCCATTTCCCTATCATACCTAGTCTTAAAAGTATGAATAGTATTTGCTTCCACAACCTGTTCCTTAAGTGCATCCCATTTTCCCACTACTCTCACGTTAAAAGAAAACTTCATAACATCTCTGTGACTCATCTGAGTTTCCAGTTTCCACCCATGTCCCCTCGTTCTGTTATTATTACGTGTGAACATTTCATCTATTTCCACTTTGTCAATTCCCCTGAGTATTTTATATGTCCCTATCATATCTCCTCTCTCCCTTCTTTTCTCTAGTGTCGTAAGGTTCAGTTCCTTTAGACGCTCTTCATATCCCATCCCTCGTAACTCTGGGATAAGCCTCGTCGCAAACCTCTGAACCTTCTCCAGTTTCCTTATGTGTTTCTTCAGGTGGGGGTTCCATGATGGCGCGGCATACTCTAAGACGGGTCTCACGTAGGCAGTGTAAAGCGCCCTAAAAGCCTCCTCGTTGTGTGTGTGCGTTCGTGTGTGTGTTGTGAGTAACATGTTGTGACCCCTCAGCCTTGCCATATCTCACTTCCGGCTATTAACTTCCTGTCGTACCAGATCATTGAAGTTACCGCCAGTTTCTTATAATTGCAGAACTCTTCATGGATTCGATCTATACTCACATTCCACTGTTGCCCAATCCGGTCCCCATCCGGTCCCCAAACGGTCCCCATCCGGTCCCCATCCGGTGTCCATCCGGTCCCCATACCAGCCTCCATACTCACCACAGTCATACACCTCACCGATACAATGCTTCCACCGGCATCGCAATTTGAGAGAACTCGAACTAAATATTCATATGTGTTTGGGTTACAACATTGACACACACACACACACACACACACACACACACACAACACACACACACACACACACACACACACACACACACACACACGCGCGCGCGCGCAAGAAAAAAACACATAATAAACGTGCACGCAAGCATAAATATTGTACACGGACACAAACACGTACTGATATGCACTCATAAACACACACACACACACACATATATAGACATACAAAGTGACAGAAACCTGCGCGTGAACCATGCCCACACTGACACATTGGAGTAAACGTAGCGCCTAGTTGCAAGGAAGGGCTCCTGACCGGTATATAGCCCACCACCCACCATATTACACCATAAATCGCTGAAATTAAATCTGATACGCCGGTGCAACATTCATAGCTCACTATAAGTAGCAATAAGCGAGGATGCAGAGGGTATACCGTGAGGAGCCTCGATCCCCTGCCAGGACCCGGGCCGACCCCTGCCTCTCACACTCTTCTTCTGCCTCTCTCTCTCACACTCTTCTGATTGTTGTTCTGTTTCTGCTTTGTCTATTTTTTTTTCGTTGTCTTTGTTTGCATGAATGCGTGTCTTTCTGCATGTGAATTCTCTGTCATTTCTCTTTTCTTCCTCACTCTCTTTTTGTCTTTGTCCTTTCACTTTTTCTTTTTCTTACTGTATCTTTCTCTCTCTTTTGTTATCCTCTCTTTTCCTCTCTACTTCTATATTCTTCTCTCATTTTTCTTTCTCTTCTCTGCATTTTCCTGTCTTACTCGCTTTCTTCCTTCCCTTCTTTCCCTCCCTTTCCTTCTCTATTTGTTCCTCTCCCTCTTTCCCCCCCTCTACTCCTCCCTCCCTCTACCTCCCTGGTGTGTAGAGTGTCTCTCCATCTACTGAGAACTCCTCCCCTTCCCTCGATTATGTGTCTTTGTCCCCACCGTCACTGAGACAACACCGCCTAATGTCCTCGTCTTATTACCTCTACACAACAAGAAGAAAGGTCTCATGTTTTTCACTATTCATAACATCATTCGCGACTGTAATTTGAGGCTTCGGGTAATTTCTGTCGTTATTTATTTTGCTTCAAGTTGTCTGTCCACCTGTGTCTGGCAAAGGTATGTGTGTGGATACTTGTAACATTCTTCTTGGCGAACAATGTCCATTGTTCGATCCCCCGATTCCCCCTTATGGACGATGGTTGGGTTCACTGGGTGGGGCACCTGCAGCTACTCAGATCGTCTGTCGGGAGGACAGGAGAAGTACCAACCTGTCACTGGTGTGTTTGTGGTGCTGACGACCCATAAAAATTTCTTGTCTCCCCGCATAGTCTGGAAACTGAGTTTCCCTGAGGCGGAGTCCTTAGCGGGCGACAAGTTTCTTCAGTTGGTGATGGGGTAAGAGAGAAGGTTCCGTGAGAGCCGTCCGGGTGTTGTGTCTTGGGTCAAGTGAGCACTGTCGGGTTGGCAGCCCTATCAGTCGTTAGGTCGTCATCAGACTCTGTGACGTTCAGGTGTAAACGCTGATTGCTGAGTCGCTCAGCTCAGTGGATGGAGGAAAGTGAAAGTTTAATTACAAATTGTTAATCTCTTCCACCTCCCTTGAGACGTAGGTGGTGGCGTGTGACCAGGTCAAGAGTAATCTCCGCTGGAGAATCCCCCCTCGGGATTACTCTCAATGTTGCTGCTGGACTGCAGGTCGCTGGCCCCTATGTCGCAACTCCTACTTTTAGCACTGGTTGACCCAAAATGTAGCAAGTTTCAAAGTGATGCTGAAAATGATGTTGCAGCTCATGTGAACCTGGCATGCATGGGACATATATAGTCATGAAAACAGTTGTTGAAAAACATTCAACTCCAATATTTGGAAGTAAATTGTAACGTAATAACAACCCAATAAGGAGGCTTATTGTTGGGTGGCTGAAAATCTGCACTAAAAAAATCTGAAAACCTTCATATTAAAACCCTGCGAATTGAATCACCTTTATTGAACTCTCTTTACTGAAGCCTCCTAATGAGGCCTCAGACCCAGAAAAGAGATATCAGTATTAGCGGAATAACATATATGAGTCACTGGGTGTGAGTCACTGTGGTGTGAGTCACTGTGGTGTGAGTCACTGTGGTGTGAGTCACTGTGGTGTGAGTCCTGTGGTGTGAATCACTGTGGTGTGTGGTCACTGTGATATGAGTCACTGTGATATATGAGTCACTGTGGTGAGTGTCACTGTGATATGAGTCACTGTGAATATATGAGTCACTGTGATGTGAGTCACTGTGGTATGAGTGAGTGTGATGTGACATTCGACTGTCTCAACTCCGGGGTTCACACCAGCAACATGGTAATGGAGTTCACACAAACAATACCATATACACCCATATAGCATATAAAAGACATATTATATCAGAAACTGCAGACAGACTATTAACCCAAATAGTCCTTTACACTTTTATGTATAAGAGAAAGTTACTAGCACTGAGAAGGCAAACTGGTACTTTACTGAGGGTAGAAGGCGGCAGTTATCAGTGGCGTGTAACCCAAGGGGCCCTTGAGGTCCGGTCTGGCGGGTCCCTGAGGTCCGGTCTGGCGGGCCCCTGAGGTCCGGTCTGGGGGGCCCCGAGGTCCGGTCTGGGGGGCCCCTGAGGTCCGGTCGGCGGGCCCCTGGGTCCGGTCTGGGGGGCCCTGAGGTCCGGTCTGGCGGGCCCCTGAGGTCCGGTCTGGGGGGCCCTGAGGTCCGGTCTGGGGGTCCTCCTTGTCGTGAGTGTACTGTTATGCAGGGGAGCGCCTCGGGGTTCTTACCCTCCAGGACTGTCGCGAGACTCTTCAGTCGTATGCGAGGAGACCGAGCATAGCGTCATTTCTTCCTCATGGGTGTAGGAAATGTGTGTGGGTGAGATATTCCATTGGCCTGAAGTTTTGGCTGATGCTTGGGGCTGATGTTGGGGCTGATGTTGGGGCTGATGCTGAGGCTGATGTGGAGCTGATGTTTAGCCTGATGTTGGGCTGATGTTTGTCTTGATGTTGGGAATGATGTTTGGTCTATGTGTGGGGCGGATGTTTTTCTGATTGTTGGGGATGACATTGGGGCTGACGTGGGGGCTGACATTTGGGCTGATGTTGGGGCTGACATTTGGGCTGATGTTGGAGCTGACATTTGGGCTGATGTTGGAGCTGACGCTGGGGCTGATATCTGGGTTTTATACGAGTCTCACATCTTATGACGCTCAAGGGCTCATTTATGGATTCCCATATATCGTGAGAGTGTTGTCCCGCAGACCACGAGAAGAGGAGAGACATACTCTCATTGGCTAAACAAAACCCTGGTGTGTTGAGCTGAGAACCATAGATTCTGTCCACCATACTGGCATTACTCTAGCCACTGGTGCGTTGCAACTGAGCCAATGCATAGCTCATACTGGAAAGTTGCCTCTGGTATTGTGACAATGATCGCTGGTGACACAGTGATGGTATGTGTCTACAAAAACAGATTTTTCCCTTTTCCGCTTGTTTTTTTAAGTTCTTCCCACCGATCTGTTTATGATCTTAAGCAAGGTTTTCCATGTCATGTGCATCCTGCCTACTCCACTTGAGGATCACTTAGCAGGTTTAACTTTTAGGTATCCTTACAGATACTTCTCTGTTACTAGGGACGTCACTCCCAGCCCACTTTTACATCAGCTACTTTTAGTGCTCATTTCCCTGAGGGCTCCGAACCTACATGTATGGAGGCTCTAAATGAGATGCTGGCGTGGTATTTGGTGTCGCTTGTCCTGGTTTTAGTCGACGCGGTAGTCTGTGTCACAGCATCCGTTATATGTCGCCGGGATCTTTGTAATCGTGCTCGATTTAGTATTTTTTTATTTTAATAGTTTCAACAGTGTCTTAAAAATCTAGAATGTTTATTCTCGGTATATTCCTTGGTTTTGAGTTGTTGGGGAGGTGGCCAGGAGCGGCCCAGTGAACTTGGTTCCCTCATGACATCCCATTTGGAGATTTCATCTGGGGATTCCGGCACCCATCACTTGTTTTGGAAGTGGCGTCTGCCCTAGTAAGCTAATGGTTAGATCAAAGTTTAGCTTCTCTAATTTCGTAGCTGAAGATGCCACACACTGGTACCTGCTGAAAGGGATCATGCTCACAGCTAACATAGCTGTGATACTTGGCTTAATGTGGCACACTTGCCGTCGAGCCCTGGAAACACAAACCGAAACTGTCTCTATTTTCTGCTTATTACAACTTGTAATAAAGTTGTTACATCTTGGCTTAACGTGTTTATGACGTATTAGAACGTTGTTACAACTTGCTATATTGGTTGTTATAACTGGTTAGGAGGTTTTAAAACCTGCTCGAACGTTGTACCAACGCCGTAGTTTCGGTGTGTGTTTGGCGGGAGTGCCCCAGGCACCTCAGGGTGTGGAGAACATCGTAGTATCACAGTGAATTGGATACAACCATACCTAAATTGGCTGGCCCCATCTTTGTTATTGTATTCAACTTAATCATCTGTATACATCAATATCCATGTTGCAGAAGACTCAATATCACTGCAATCACCGACCCCCAAGGATTAAGCATAAGCCCTCAAGCGTCTGGGGGGAAGAAATAGCAATGGTTTGGATTCGTATGTAAGGAAGATGCTCTCTGACTCCATCTATTTCCAGCATGTTGTTTGTCCTGACTGTGATATTTGGTTTGATTTTTGTTGTTGAATATATTTTCCAGCAAGCAGCTCCTGGAAGAGTAATGTTGTTGGTGGTGAGCGTTGTGAAAGCCCGCCAGGGAGGTCGTGGGTATACTCAGGCCAGCCAGGGAGGTCGTGGGTATACTCACGCCAGCCAGGGAGGTCGTGGGTATACTCAGGCCAGCCAGGGAGGTCGTGGGTATACTCACGCCAGCCAGGGAGGTCGTGGGTATACTCAGGCCAGCCAGGGAGGTCGTGGGTATACTCACGCCAGCCAGGGAGGTCGTGGGTACACTCAGGCCAGCCAGGGAGGTCGTGGGTATACTCAGGCCAGCCAGGGAGGTCGTGGGTATACTCAGGTGGCCAGCCAGGGAGGTCGTGGGTATACTCAAGAGGCCAGCCAGGGAGGTCGTGGGTATACTCAAGAGGCCAGCCAGGGATGTCGTGGATATACTCAAGAGGCCAGCCAGGGAGGTCGTGGGTATACTCAAGAGGCCAGCCAGGGAGGTCGTGGGTATACCCAGGACCCCCTCAGCCAGAAAGGTAGTAAACATACTCTGCAGAAGCATCTGACACTGACCAAGAAGGTAAATATGTGAATATTCGAACTAGGTCTACAATACTATCATCACGGCACAGTTACTGTGTAACTATATGCTATAGTGTTATTGCAGGAGCGACTGTGATGGCACGGTGAGGGAGAGCTCATTATTGAGATCACAGCAAGAAGGAAGAAGTCTGGAATATGGTGGGCATGGTTGATGCTGGGCATGGTTGATGCTGGGCATGGTTGATGCTGGGCATGGTTGATGCTGGGCATAGTTGATGCTGGGCATGATTGATGCTGGGCATGGTTGATGCTGGGCATGGTTGATGCTGGGCATGGTTGATGCTGGGTATGGTTGGTGCTGGGCATGGTTGGTGCTGGGTATGGTTGGTGCTGGGCATGGTTGGTGCTGGGCATGGTTGATGCTGGGCATGGTTGATGCTGGGTATGGTTGGTGCTGGGCATGGTTGATGCTGGGCATGGTTGATGCTGGGCATAGTTGATGCTAGGCATAGTTGGTGCTGGGCATAGTTGGTGCTGGGCATGGTTGATGCTGGGCATAGTTGATGCTAGGCATAGTTGGTGCTGGGCATAGTTGGTGCTGGGCATGGTTGATGCTGGGCATGGTTGATGCTGGGTATGGTTGATGCTGGGCATGGTTGATGCTGGGCATGGTTGGTGCTGGGCATGGTTGATGCTGGGCATGGTTGATGCTGGGTATGGTTGGTGCTGGGTATGGTTGGTGCTGGGTAGGTTGATGCTGGGCATGGTTGGTGCTGGGCATGGTTGATGCTGGGTATGGTTGGTGCTGGGTATGGTTGATGCTGGGTATGGTTGGTGCTGGGTATGGTTGATGCTGGGTATGGTTGGTGCTGGGCATGGTTGGTGCTGGGTATGGTTGGTGCTGGGTATGGTTGATGCTGGGTATGGTTGTGCTGGGTATGGTTGGTGCTGGGTATGGTTGATGCTGGGCATGGTTGATGCTGGGCATGGTTGATGCTGGGTATGGTTGGTGCTGGGCATGGTTGGTGCTGGGCATGGTTGATGCTGGGTATGGTTGGTGCTGGGTATGGTTGATGCTGGGCATGGTTGGTGCTGGGCATGGTTGATGCTGGGTATGGTTGGTGCTGGGTATGGTTGGTGCTGGGTATGGTTGATGCTGGGCATGGTTGGTGCTGGGTATGGTTGGTGCTGGGTATGGTTGATGCTGGGTATGGTTGGTGCTGGGTATGGTTGATGCTGGGTATGGTTGGTGCTGGGCATGGTTGGTGCTGGGTATGGTTGATGCTGGGTATGGTTGGTGCTGGGTATGGTTGGTGCTGGGTATGGTTGATGCTGGGCATGGTTGATGCTGGGCATGGTTGATGCTGGGTATGGTTGGTGCTGGGTATGGTTGGTGCTGGTTATGGTTGATGCTGGGCATGGTTGATGCTGGGCATGGTTGGTGCTGGGCATGGTTGATGCTAGGCATAGTTGGTGCTGGGCATAGTTGATGCTGGGCATGGTTTATGCTGGGCATAGTTGGTGCTGGGCATAGTTGATGCTGGGCATGGTTGATGCTGGGCATGGTTGATGCTGAGAATGGGTCATGATGCTGGGCAAGGTTGATAAGATCTAAAATACAGACAAAGATACAGTGGAGGTTGGGAGAGCGCTGAGGTTATCTTGAGGTTATCTTGAGATGATTTCGGGGCTTTTAGTGTCCCCGCGCCCGGTCCTCGACCAGGCCTCCACCCCCAGGAAGCAGCCCGTGACAGCTGACTAACACCCAGGTACCTATTTTACTGCTAGGTAACGGGCATAGGATGAAAGAAACTCTGCCCATTGTTTCTCGCCGGCGCCTGGGATCGAACCCAGGACCACAGGATCACAAGTCCAGCGTGCTGTCCGCTCGGCCGACCGGCTCCCTACGTGGGAAGGTGTGAAGTAAGGCTGAGGAATCTGGACGTATCCACGAAGGGACGGACCATCGCTGCATGACTGTCGGAAATGTCTTTTGATGGTAATTAAAAAACCTGCCGAGGTTGGTAAAGGATGAAGAAGAATCACAGTGTGGAGGAGTTTCAGAGGATGATTTAATATGAAGGTAAAGAAGGAAGAAGTAGGGATTAATAAGCATAACAAAGAGCTTCAAAGAGCTGTTGAAGGTAAGGCAAGGCTAGGAGCGGCAGCCGAACTTCGCACCAGAACCATAAGTCTAGCTGAACCCCGCCTCACACAGCGGCAGTAAAAGCCTTTGCCTGTTGTGGATAATCTCACACTCGTTTCCCTCCCCATCCCTTAACAAGGTCGTCAGAGCCAGCAAGAACGAGCGTTCGTGTGGGAGGAGGGAACGAGCGAGTGTTCGAGTGGGAGGAGGGAACGAGCAAGTGGTCGTGTGGGAGGAGGGAACGAGCAAGTGGTCGTGTGGGAGGAGGGAACGAGCAAGTGGTCGTGTGGGAGGAGGGAACGAGCAAGTGGTCGTGTGGAGGAGGGAGGGAGGGAGTGGACCTGCCACCCACTCTGTCCACAATAGACATCAACTCCAATAATCTTGTTAGACATCCCATGAACATGTCAAGGTCTTAGCTTTGTGGTTGTGATAATGGCAATCATGGCTGTAAAGTGCACTCAAGTGTGTGTGTGTGTGTGTGTGTGTGTGTGTGTGTGTGTGTGTGTGTGTGTGTGTGTGTGTGTGTGTGTGTGTGTGTGTGTGTGTGTGTGAGAGAGAGAAAGAGGAACGAGAAAGTGTGAGAAAATCAAGAAGGTAATCAGTCTCTAATTCAAACACCAGAAATCCATTATAGTTGTTTCCCATCTTTCTCCTTCACTCTCCCTCCCTCCCTCTCGCCACCCACTCACTCTCCATCTTTGTGAGAGAGAGAGAGAGAGAGAGAGAGAGAGAGAGAGAGATAGAGAGAGAGAGAGAGAGAGAGAGAGAGAGAGAGAGAGACATTAATGGGGAACAACTAAGCTAATTACCAAACATAAAATTACCTCAACAAACTACGGAATTTCAGGACCAGAAATATACACTGGCATCATCACCCATCACCTTCCTGTGTGAGGGGCTCTGGTGGTCCCTGTGTGAGGGGCTCTGTTGGTCCCTGTGTGAGGGAATGGGTGGGGGGCTCTGGTGGTCCCTGTGTGAGGGGCTCTGGTGGTCCCTGTGGGGGGGGGGGCTCTGGTGGTCCCTGTGGGGGGGGGCTCTGGTGGTCCCTGTGGGGGGGGGGCTCTGGTGGTCCCTGTGTGAGAGAATGGGTCGGGGGCTCTGGTGGTCCCTGTGTGAGAGAATGGGTCGGGGGCTCTGGTGGTCCCTGTGTGAGAGAATGGGTCGGGGGCTCTGGTGGTCCCTGTGTGAGAGAATGGGTCGGGGCTCTGGTGGTCCCTGTGTGAGAGAATGGGTCGGGGGCTCTGGTGGTCCCTGTGTGAGAGAATGGGTCGGGGGCTCTGGTGGTCCCTGTATGAGGGTCTCTGGTGGTCCCTGTGGGGGGGGGGCTCTGGTGGTCCCTGTGGGGGGGGGGGCTCTGGTGGTCCCTGTGTGGGGGCTCTGGTGGTCCCTGTGTGAGATAATGGGTCGGGGGCTCTGGTGGTCCCTGTATGAGGGGCTCTGGTGGTCCCTGTGGGGGGGGGGGGCTCTGGTGGTCCCTGTGTGAGGGCTCTGGTGGTCCCTGTGTGAGAGAATGGGTCGGGGGCTCTGGTGGTCCCGTGTGAGAGAATGGCTGGGAGGCACTGGTCGTCCCTGCGCCTCCCATTACGGCCACCTTGATATAGCGGCCGTAAGGGAAACACAAGCTTAAGACATCAAGTTAAGGTCACTTTGGAAGGTCC
>WNGS01160430.1:35312732-35324946 GCA_020271785.1 Procambarus virginalis | reverse complement strand
ATTGGGAATCCATAATGAGCCCTTGAGCGTCATAAGATGTGAGACTCGTATAAACCCAGATATCAGCCCCAGCGTCAGCTCCAACATCAGCCCAAATGTCAGCTCCAACATCAGCCCAAATGTCAGCCCCAACATCAGCCCAAATGTCAGCCCCAACATCAGCCCAAATGTCAGCCCCAACGTCAGCCCCAATGTCATCCCCAACATCAGGAAAAACATCCGCCCCAACATCAGACCAAACATCATTCCCAACATCAAGACAAACATCAGCCCCAACATCAGGCTAAACATCAGCTCCAACATCAGCCCCAACATCAGCCCCAACATCAGCCCCAACATCAGCCCCAAACATCAGCCAAAACTTCAGGCCAATGGAATATCTCACCCACACAACATATCCTACACCCATGGAGGAAGAGATGACGCTATGCTCGGTCTCCTCGCATACGACTGAAGAGTCTCGCGACAGTCCTGGAGGGTAAGAACCCCGAGGCGCTCCCCTGCACAACAGTACACTCACGACAAGGAGGACCCCCAGACCGGACCTCAAGGGCCCCCCAGACCGGACCTCAGGGGCCCCCCAGACCGGACCTCAGGGGGCCCCTTGGGTTACACGCCACTGATAACTGCCGCATTCTACCCTCAGTAAAGTACCAGTTTGCCTTCTCAAGTGCTAGTAACTTTCTCTTATAGATAAAAGTGTAAAGGACTAGTTTGGGTTAATAGTCTGTCTACAGTTTCCGATATAATATGTCTTTTATATGCTATATGGTTGAATAAGGTATTGTTTGTGTGAACTCCAGTACCATGTTGCTGGTGTGAACCCCGGGAGGTGAGACAGTCGAATGTCACATCACACTGACTCATACCGCAGTGACTCACATCACAGTGACTCATATCACAGTGACTCATATCACAGTGACTCATATCACAGTGAGACTCACCACAGTGACTCATATCACAGTGACTCATATCACAGTGACACACACCACAGTGACTCACACCACAGGGACTCACACCACAGTGACACACACCACAGTGACTCACACCACAGGGACACACACCACAGTGACACACACCACAGGGACTCACACCACAGTGACACACACCACAGTGACTCACACCACAGTGACACACACCACAGGGACACACACCACAGTGACTCACACCACAGGGACACACACCACAGTGACTCACACCACAGTGACACACACCACAGTGACTCACACCACAGGGACACACACCACAGTGACTCACACCACAGTGACACACACCACAGTGACACACACCACAGTGACTCACACCACAGTGACTCACACCACAGTGACACACACCACAGTGACACACACCACAGTGACTCACACCAGTGACTCACACCACAGTGACTCATATATGTTATTCCGCTAATACTGATAATCTCTTTTCTGGGTCTGAGGCCTCAATAAGGAGGCTTCAGTAAAGAGAGTTCAATAAAGGTGATTCAAATCACAGGGTTTTAATATGAAGGCTTTTCAGATTGTTAGTGAGCATTTTCAGCCAACATTAAAGCCTCCTTATTGGGTTGTTATTACGTTACAATTTACTTCCAAAATATTGAGTTGAATGTTTTTCAACAACTGTTTTCATGACTATATATGTCCCATGCATGCCACGTTCACATGAGCTGCAACATCATTTTCAGCATCACTTTGAAACTTGCTACATTTGGGTCAACCAGTTCTAAAAGTAGGAGTTGCGACATAGGGGCCAGCGACCTGCAGTCCAGCAGCAACATTGAGAATAATCCCGAGGGGGACTCTCCAAGCTGAGATTACTCTTGACCTGGTCACACGCCACCACCTACGTCTCAAGGGGAGGTGGAAGAGATTAAACAATTTGTAATTAAACTTTCACTTTCCTCCATCCACTGAGCTGAGCGACTCAGCAATCAGCGTTTACACCTGAACGTCACAGAGTCTGATGAAGACCTAACGACTGATAGGGCTGCCAACCCGACAGTGCCCACTTGACCCGAGACACAAACACCCGGACGGCTCTCACGGAACCTTCTCTCTTACCCTCATCACCAACTGAAGAAACTTGTCGCCCGCTAAGGACTCCTGCCTCAGGGGAAACTCAGTTTCCAGACTATGGGAGGGGAGGACAAGAAATTTTTATGGGTCGTCAGCACCACAAACACACTAGTGACACAGGTTGGTACTTCTCCTGTCCTTCCGACAGACCATCTGAGTAGCTGCAGGTGCCCCACCCAGTGAACCCAACCATCGTCCATGAGGGGGAATCGGGGGATCGAACAATAGACATTGTTCGCCAAGAAGAATGTTACAATTATCTACACACATACCTTTGCCAGACACAGGTGGACAGACATCTTGAAGCAAAATAAATAACGACAGAAATTACCCGAAGCCTCAAATTACAGTCACGAATTCATATTATGAATAGAGAAAAACATGAGACCTTTCTTGTTGTTGGTGTAGAGGTAATAAGACGAGGACATTAGGCGGGTGTTGTCTCAGTGACGGCGGGGACAAAGACACATAATCGAGGGAAGGGGAGGAGTTCTCAGTAGATGGAGGAGACACTCTACAACACCAGGGAGGTAGAGGGAGGGAGGAGTAGAGGGGGGAAAGAGGGAGAGGAACAAATAGAGAAGGAAAGGGAGGGAAAGAAGGGAAGTAAGAAAGCGAGTAAGACAGGAAAATGCAGAGAAGAGAAGAGAAAAATGAGAGAAGAATATAGAAGTAGAGAGGAAAAGAGAGTGATAACAAAAGAGAGAGAAAGATACAGTAAGAAAAAGAAAAAGTGAAAGGGACAAAGACAAAAAGAGAGTGAGGAAGAAAAAGAGAAAATGACAGAGAATTCAACATGCAGAAAGACACGCATTCATGCAAACAAAGACAACGAAAAAAAATAGACAAAGCAGAAACAGAACAACAATCAGAAGAGTGTGAGAGAGAGAGGCAGAAGAAGAGTGTGAGAGGCAGGGGTCGGCCCGGGTCCTGGCAGGGGATCGAGGCTCCTCACGGTATACCCTCTGCATCCTCGCTTATTGCTACTTATAGTGAGCTATGAATGTTGCACCGGCGTATCAGATTTAATTTCAGCGATTTATGGTGTAATATGGTGGGTGGTGGGCTATATACCGGTCAGGAGCCCTTCCTTGCAACTAGGCGCTACGTTTTACTCCAATGTGTCAGTGTGGGCATGGTTCACGCGCAGGTTTCTGTCACTTTGTATGTCTATATATGTGTGTGTGTGTGTGTGTGTGTATTTATGAGTGCATATCCGTACGTGTTTGTGTCCGTGTACAATATTTATGCTTGCGTGCACATGTGTACACATGTTTGCGTGCACGTTTATTAATGTGTTTTTTTCTTGCGTGTGTGTGTGTGTGTGTGTGTGTGTGTGTGTGTGTGTGTGTGTGTGTGTATTCACTTAGTTGTATTTTACGGGGGTTGAGCTTTGCTCTTTCGGCCCGCCTCTCAACTGTCAATGAACTGTTTACTAACTACACTAACTACTTTTTTTATTTTTTTTTCACACACACACACACACCCCAGGAAGCAGCCCGTGACAGCTGACTAACTCCCAGGTACCTATTTACTGCTAGGTAACAGGGGCATTCAGGGTGAAAGAAACTTTGCCCATTTGTTTCTGCCGGGTGCGGGAATCGAACCCGCGCCACAGAATTACAAGTCCTGCACGCTATCCACCAGGCTACCTGGCCACCTGGCTACCTGTGTGTGTGTGTGTGTGTGTGTGTGTGTGTGTGTCAATGTTGTAACCCCAAACACATATGAATATTTAGTTCGAGTTCTCTCAAATTGCGATGCCGCTGGAAGCATTGTATCGGTGAGGTGTATGACTGTGGTGAGTATGGAGGCTGGTATGGGGACCGGATGGACACCGGATGGGGACCGGATGGGGACCGGATTGGGCAACAGTGGAATGTGAGTATAGATCGAATACATAAAGAGTTCTGCAATTATAAGAAACTGGCGGTAACTTCAATGATCTGGTACGACAGGAAGTTAATAGCCGGAAGTGAGCTATGGCAAGGCTGAGGGGTCACAACATGTTACTCACAACACACACACGAACGCACACACACAATGAGGAGGCTTTTAGGGCGCTTTACACTGCCTACGTGAGACCCGTCTTAGAGTATGCCGCGCCATCATGGAGCCCCCACCTGAAGAAACACATAAGGAAACTGGAGAAGGTTCAGAGGTTTGCGACGAGGCTTGTCCCAGAGTTACGAGGGATGGGATATGAAGAACGCCTGAGGGAACTGAACCTTACGACACTAGAGAAAAGAAGGGAGAGAGGAGATATGATAGGGACATATAAAATACTCAGGGGAATTGACAAAGTGGAAATAGATGAAATGTTCACACGTAATAATAACAGAACGAGGGGACATGGGTGGAAACTGGAAACTCAGATGAGTCACAGAGATGTTATGAAGTTTTCTTTTAACGTGAGAGTAGTGGGAAAATGGGATGCACTTAAGGAACAGGTTGTGGAAGCAAATACTATTCATACTTTTAAGACTAGGTATGATAGGGAAATGGGACAGGAGTCATTGCTGTAAACAACCGATAGCTGGAAAGGCGGGATCCAAGAGTCAATGCTCGATCCTGCAAGCACAAATAGGTGAGTACAAATAGGTGAGTACACACACACACACACACGAAAGCAGCCACCTCACAGGAAGTGGCACGCTCCACTAGCCAGCTGCTGGAAAGAAAAAGATCAGTGGTAGCTGTGGGTATTAAAGTGCATGAAGGCTCCAACAAGACAGAGTGGAATGATAAGGACTATGCAGTAGTGAACGAAATACTGAAGACACTAGAGATGGACGGGGCTGAGTATAGAATTGAGAAGGTTTTCAGGCTTGGCTGGTACAACAAAGACCGAGATCGGGTGTTAAAGATAGTGTTTGCAAACGAGAACACAAAGGAGTTGATTTTAACAAGGAAAAGCCGCCTGCAACATGTGGGAGATTTAAAAAAAGTATTCCTCCAGAGGGACATGACAAGGGAGGAGAAAGCCATGGCGGCAGTAGCAAGGAAGAGGCGCAGGGCGAGAGGGAAAACCAGGAACTCACAGCTCCCAACACATCATCCCCAGAGGCGAGAGGGGAACTCACAACCAGCTACCCAGTAATACCAGAGGGGAGGGCAACTACACCACCCTCCTCCGCATAGAAAACCCCCCAACCCCAAACCCTCCCTGCCCCCACTCAAATGCTCAGCCAAATCTCCCTACCCCCACACCCCATTCCCACCATGCTACCCCTCCCCTCCTCCCGCCATGTCCCCACTTCCCCCTTTTCCTTCCGGTCCTCCCCCCCCCCTTCATCCCATACCCTCCCTGCCCCCCCCCCTTTTCAATTGACCCCCGCCCATCACCCCAGTGTCCTCTGAGACCCTGTTATCCACCTCACAGATCCTCACACCCATGGAACAGCTTCCCCCACCAGCAGAACACTCACTAAGGAGGAGNATTTGAAGAGTATAGTTTATTTTTTATTCTTTCATTTTCTTCATTTCGTTTTTTTTACTGTTTTCTTATATTTCAGTGATGGGAACATCAGATCATTTGGGAATGCATCAGACGAGGGAGTGGGGAATGGTTAGGAGCACAAGGGGACGGGTGGTGGGGGGGGGGGGATAATGGAGGAAGGACTGGGAGAGCAGGAAAAGGTTGCTGGGGCTCAGCAACGCGTGGCCGGGTACAGCTAGTAATTAAAAATAACAGTAATAATAACAATAATACATATAATTATCATTCCCGGCCAAAAATGAGAGTATATGCTGGAGTGGGAACAATGATCATACATATTTAGAACATTTTGTTGGTGGCATCATAAATGAACGTTCCAGGAAGTAAAGCCGACTGTCGCCTGCTCACACTTTACTAGTCAATGCTACAGCTACTATTACAAATACTTATACATTCACTACAATTAATATTCTCTTCACAACATGTACTCCTACAATAACCTCTGTCACAGCTGCTACTACTGCCACAAGCTACAACCACTGCCACAGCTGCCACTACCACAAGTCACAACCACTGCCACAGCTGCCACTACCACAAGCCACAACCACTGCCACAGCTGCCACTACCACAAGCCACAACCACTGCCACAGCTGCCACTACCACAAGCCACAACCACTGCCACAGCTGCCACTACCACAAGTCACAACCACTGCCACAGCTGCCACTACCACAAGTCACAACCACTGCCACAGCTGCCACTACCACAAGCCACAACCACTGCCACAGCTGCCACTACCACAAGCCACAACCACTGCCACAGCTGCCACTACCACAAGCCACAACCACTGCCACAGCTGCCACTACCACAAGCAACAAACACTGCCACAGCTGTCACTACCACAAGCTACAGACACTACCACAGCTGCCACTACCACAGCTGCCACTACCACAAGCCACAACCACTTCCACAGCTGCCACTACCACAAGCCACAAATACTGCCACAGCTGCCACTACCACAAGCCACAACCACTACCACAGCTGCCACTACCACAAGCCACAACCACTACCACAGCTGCCACTACCACAAGCCACAACCACTGCCACAGCTGCCACTACCACAAGCAACAAACACTGCCACAGCTGTCACTACCACAAGCTACAGACACTACCACAGCTGCCACTACCACAAGCCACAACCACTTCCACAGCTGCCACTACCACAAGCCACAAACACTGCCACAGCTGCCACTACCACAAACCCACAACCCATAACCACTGCCACAGTTGCCACTACCACAAGCCACAACCACTGCCACAGCTGCCACTACCACAAGCCACAACCACTTCCACAGCTGCCACTACCACAAGCCACAAACACTGCCACAGCTGCCACTACCACAACCCACAACCACTGCCACAGCTGCCACTACCACAACCCACAACCACTGCCACAGCTGCCACTACCACAACCCACAACCACTACCACAGCTGCCACTACCACAACCCACAACCACTGCCACAGCTGCCACTACCACAACCCACAACCACTGCCACAGCTGCCACTACCACAACCCACAACCACTACCACAGCTGCCACTACCACAACCCACAAACACTACCACTGCTGCCACTACCACAAGCCACAACCACTGCCACAGCTGCCACTACCACAACCCACAACCACTGCCGCAGCTGCCACTACCACAACCCACAACCACTGCCACAGCTGCCACTACCACAAGCCACAACCACTGCCACAAGCCACAACCACTGCCGCAGCTGCCACTACCACAAGCCACAACCACTACCACAAGCCACAACCACTGCCGCAGCTGCCACTACCACAACCCACAACCACTACCACAGCTGCCACTACCACAAGCCACAACCACTGCCACAGCTGCCACTACCACAAGCCACAACCACTGCCACAGCTGCCACTACCACAAGCCACAACCACTTCCACAGCTGCCACTACCACAAGCCACAAACACTACCACAGCTGCAACTACCACAAGACACAAACACTGCCACAGCTGCCACTACCACAAGCCACAACCACTACCACAGCTGCCACTACCACAGCTGCAACTACCACAAGCCACAAACACTGCCACAGCTGCCACTACCACAAGCCACAAACACTGCCACAGCTGCCACTACCACAAGCCACAAACACTACCACAGCTGCCACTACCACAAGCCACAACCACTGCCACAGCTGCCACTACCACAAGCCACAACCACTACCACAGCTGTCACTACCACAAGCAACAAACACTGCCACAGCTGTCACTACCACAAGCAACAAACACTGCCACAGCTGTCACTACCACAAGCTACAGACACTACCACAGCTGCCACTACCACAGCTGCAACTACCACAAGCCACAAACACTGCCACAGCTGCCACTACCACAAGCCACAAACACTGCCACAGCTGCCACTACCACAAGCCACAAACACTGCCACAGCTGCCACTACCACAAGCCACAAACACTACCACAGCTGCCACTACCACAAGCCACAAACACTACCACAGCTGCCACTACCACAAGCCACAACCACTACCACAGCTGCCACTACCACAAGCCACAAACACTGCCACAGCTGCCACTACCACAAGCCACAACCACTGCCACAGCTGCCACTACCACAAGCCACAAACACTGCCACAGCTGCCACTACCACAAGCCACAACCACTGCCACAGCTGCCACTACCACAAGCCACAACCACTGCCACAAGCCTCATCATAATCCATGAAAAAGACTGGTGGCTGGAGTGTGAAGATCGCGGTATTATGATGTTCCGGCTCCTGGCTCCGGCTCCTGGCAGCAGTAGGGAGGCCAGTCTGGCTCCGGCTCCTGGGAGCAGTAGGGAGGCCAGTCTGGCTCCGGCTCCTGGCAGCAGTAGGGAGGCCAGTCTGGCTCTGGCTCCTGGCAGCAGTAGGGAGGCCTGTCTGGCTCCGGCTCCTGGCAGCAGTAGGGAGGCCAGTCTGGCTCCGGCTCCTGGCAGCAGTAGGGAGGCCAGTCTGGCTCCGGCCAGACGCCTCAGGAATTGCTTCCGGTTTGACATACTTATTTAAGGCTGTCCTACTCGCCTCTGGCCAGCGGCCAGCGGGGTGCAGTTGTGGCGGGGTGCAGGTGTGGCGGGGTGCAGGTGTGGCGGGGTGCAGGTGTGGCTGGGTGCAGGTGTGGCGAGTCGCAGGAGTGGCAGGGTGCAGGTGTGGCTGGGTGCAGGTGTGCACCCAGCCACACCTGACAGACAGACAGACAGACAGATAGACAGAGAGAGAGAGACAGAGAGAAGTAGATATAAAGAAGATACAGAGACAGACAGCTAGAGCTGACAAAAACAGGAGCCAGGTGGGGCAGGCAGAGACTAACAAACAGCATAACTCATAATCACATATTACTCTCCCCTCCTCAGAGCTTGACACTTATCATTTAATTATTTTTTTACTTATTATTTTCCCAGAAGTTTTCACTCACACTCCGCCCTTTCATATGGGTGGGTCGGGGGCAAGACAATGACAACCACACGAGAAGAAGATGTTTAGGTTTATATTCCCGCTGGTAGAAAGGGGATTTCCATGTTTATTGGTCAATACAGACAGGTTAGCAAGTACCAGCTAACCTGTATATACACAGCTGGGTCATATATCAGTAACATGGTAATTATTGAAAACATTTTTAACCTAAAAGACTTGTCTCATATTTGGAATAAAACATGTAGACTTGGATGTTTATTCTCGTTCTTACACACGCGGACACACTTATATACACGCACTCATATACACACTCATATACACTCATATACACACTCATACACACACTCACATACACACTGAAATATACACTCATATACACACTCATATATACACACTCATATATACACACTCATATACACACACTCATACACACACTCAAATACACACTCATACACACACTCATACACACACTCATACACACACTCATATACACACTTATATACACACACTCATATACACACTCAAATATACACTCATATACACACTAGCAGGACACATTACCGCCAATATATTATTTTCCTTGAAGATAAACGCGTGACACACTTTAGCCCAAATAATTTATCATCGTTACAATTCCATCAGGGCCAGCGTTCTTTTGTGAAGACCCGTCCCTGGCACTGTGTGGCCTTGCCTGCACACACCCTGGCTCTCTTGTTGCTGGTGGTGGTGGTGGTTCTCTTGTTGTTGTTGCTGATGCTGCTGATGTTACTCTTGGTGAAGCTGCTGATGCTGTTGCTACTACTGTTGTTCTCCTCGTTGCTGGAAATGTACATGTTCTAACTGGAGGTTGTATTTGGAGGTGAGGCCTGACAGCTGGGTGGACAGCGCATAGGATTCGTAGTCCTGAGGTTCCGGGTTCGATACCCGGTGGAGGCGAAGACAAATGAGCAAAATGTTTCTTTCACCCTGATGCCCCTGTCACTTAGGAGTAAAATAGGTACCTGGGAGTTAGACAGCTGCTACGGGCTGCTTCCTGGGGGTGGAGGACTGGTGGAGGACCGGGCCGCGGGGACACTAAGCCCCGGAGATAACCTCAAGAGAGGTGGCGGTCACCAGGGTGCTGGTGAGCTGGCCACACTCTCACCAGGGCAGGTTCGACCTGAAGTCGTAATGGAAGAACACAGGGATTAAGGAACCAGCAGAAGACCTATTGGCTTAGACGATGCTGCTCCTATATCAACTCGGATTCATTCATATGTCTAACCTTCGCTTGAAACAATCAAAGGATCCCACGTCTAATGATTCTCGCTACTGATAATTGCCATCGTCAAACAAGTTACTGTTGTGTTGCATATTGCGAAATTTTCTCCTCCAACCCCTCGATAACTGGCTACAACTTGTCTCGCCTGGTTGGGGGTACAGGCTCTCCATATTATGAAACAATATATGGGTGCTCGGAGGCGGCAAGACCGGTGTAGCTGCCTGTCATGTGGTATACGGGGTTTGTCCTGAATGTTGAATATTCAGTGTTATCAGAATTGCGATGAGTGTGGATGGACGAGGGGGACTGATAGATTTTAGAATGGGTAGATGGCAGTGATCAAAGGGTTGAAGGGAGCGTTGGCGAATGGCATGGTTAAAGAAAGTTGAATGAGGAAAACGTTTGGGCTTTCAGCTTTTTTTAAAACTCTAAAAGGAATAAATAATATAAGTAGAGAGAGAGAGAGAGAGAGAGAGAGAGAGAGAAGATAAGCTAGAGGGTCAGTGAACATAATCCAAGCGGAAATACAAAGTGGCGCAGATAAGACTAAATGTTGACAGATCCATGCACGAGAGAACTTTCCTCGCCCCTCCGGAGGCTGTGACGGGGAAACAGTGACCTTTAAGATAAAACTGAGAGACAAATGGTTGCTCAACACCAAATGAGCGAGGCGTTGAAACAAGCTAAACATCTCATGGAAAAATACTTGGAAACCGCAAGAGGCTTGAAATCCTTTACGTCTTCCGTACTTCAACTACTTGATCTTATAAAACAATAAAGCCTTCTTAGACTGAGCTGGATAGTAATCATCGATATGGACCCTGAGCCACAAGGCAAGTAGCAAAGTGGAAGAGAATTTGGGACCTTCCAAAGTGACCTTAACTTGATGTCTTAAGCTTGTGTCTTCCCTTACGGCCGCTATATCAAGGTGGCCGTAATGGGAGGCACAGGGACGACCAGTGCCTCCCAGCCATTCTCTCACACAGGGACCCACCAGAGCCCCCCGACCCATTCTCTCACACAGGGATCACCAGAGCCCCTCACACAGGGACCACCAGAGCCCCTTATACAGGGACCACCAGAGCCCCCGACCCATTCTCTCACACAGGGACCACCAGAGCCCCTCACACAGGGACCACCAGAGCCCCCCCCCCACAGGGACCACCAGAGCCCCTCATACAGGGACCACCAGAGCCCCCGACCCATTCTCTCACACAGGGACCACCAGAGCCCCCCACCCATTCCCTCACACAGGGACCACCAGAGCCCTCACACAGGGACCACCAGAGCCCCTCACGTGGTGATGCCAGAGTATATTTCTGGTCCTGAAATTCCGTAGTTGTTGAGGTAATTTTATGTTTCGTAATTAGCTTAGTTGTGTCCATATTAATGTCTCTCTCTCTCTCTCTCTCTCTCTCCGTCGCTCTCTCTCTTCTCTCTCTCCTCTCCTCTCTCTCTCTCTCTCTCTCTCTCTCTCTCTCCTCTCTCTCCCTCCTCTCATCCCTCTCTCCTCTCTCTTCCTCTCTCTCTCTCTCCTCTCCTCTCTCTCTTCCTCTCTCTCGCATCTCTTCGCTCTCTCTCTCTCTCGTCTCTCAAGATGGAGAGATGAGTGAGAGGGAGGAGGGAGAGGAAGGAGAAAGATGGGAAACAACTATAATGGATTTCTGGTGTTTGAATTTGAGACTGATTACCTTCTTAATTTTCTCACACTTTTCTCGCTCCTCTTTCTCTCTCACCTACACACACAAACATCCACACCACACACACCACACACACACACCATCACCACACACACACACACACAACACCCCCATACATCTCCAGTTGATTGACAGTTGAGAGGCGGGACCAAAGAGCCAAAGCTCAACCCCCCGCAAGCACAAACCTAGGTGAGTACACACACACACACCACACTTGAGTGCACTTACCCATGATAGCCTATTATAGAT
>WNGS01160430.1:35285927-35312085 GCA_020271785.1 Procambarus virginalis | reverse complement strand
ACAAAAGTGACGTACTGTTCCGTTTTCTGTTGAGTCGTATGGCTTACTCGGCCAGCTTAGAAGAGGATTCTTTCCATTAACAGTTTTTCATAAAGTTTTGAAACTTTATGAGAATTTCCTGCCCACCTAACCTATCAGAGGACCCTTAACTTACTGGTGTTGAAAAAAAAAAATCCAAAATTTATATTCATTTGTTTTTCATTTTCAAATTACGTCCATATTCGGCCATACGGGACAAACGGCCAAAAGCGACGTTATTTTTAAGAGGACAGGTGTCCGTGCCACTGGGTCGGTGAACACCACTGATCAGGGTGACGGGTTTAAGCCGGGGGCCAGATTCACGAAACAGTTACACAAGCACCTACGAACCTGTCCATCTTTTCTCAATCTTTGGGGCGGTTTTGTTTACAATTATACAACAGTTAATGAGCTCCGAAGCACCAGGAGGCTGTTTATAACAATAACAACAGTTGATTGGGAAGTTTTCATGCTTGTAAACTGTTTAATAAATGTAACCAAAGATATCAAAGATTGTGGAAAGAGTACACGCTCGTAAGTACTTGCGTAACTGCTTCGTGAATCTGGCCCCAGAGCTGGTTACACGGGGGAAATATGACTTAATATTATGGATATTACAAGTTTTTCTAAAATATTTATATATTTTTTTCTTAAACTGATAAAGGTAAAATTACAATAACTGAAACATTTTCTTAGGAAAGTGACTGGTACTCCTGAGTGTCTGTGAGTGACGGTAACAAGTGGTTGGTACTCCTGAGTGTCTGTGAGTGACGGTAACATGTGGCTGGTACTCCTGAGTGACGGTAACAAGTGGTTGGTACTCCTGAGTGTCCATGAGTGACGGTAACATGTGGTTGGTACTCCTGAGTGTCTGTGAGTGACGGTAACAAGTGGTTGGTACTCCTGAGTGTCCATGAGTGACGGTAACATGTGGCTGGTACTCCTGAGTGTCTGTGAGTGACGGTAACAAGTGGTTGGTACTCCTGAGTGTCCATGAGTGACGGTAACATGTGGTTGGTACTCCTGAGTGTCTGTGAGTGACGGTAACAAGTGGTTGGTACTCCTGAGTGTCCATGAGTGACGGTAACATGTGGCTGGTACTCTTGAGTGTCCATGAGTGACGGTAACAAGTGGTTGGTACTCCAGTGTCCATGAGTGACGGTAACAAGTGGTTGGTACTCCTGAGTGCCCATGAGTGACGGTAACAAGTGGTTGGTGCCCATGAGTGATGGTAAGAAGTGGTTGGTACTCCTGAGTGCCCATGAGTGACGGTAACAATTGGTTGGTACTCCTGAGTGCCCATGAGTGACGGTAACAAGTGGTTGGTGCCCATGAGTGACGGTAAGAAGTGGTTGGTACTCCTGAGTGCCCATGAGTGACGGTAACAATTGGTTGGTACTCCAGTGTCCATGAGTGACGGTAACAAGTGGTTGGTACTCCTGAGTGTCCATGAATGACGATAACATGTGGTTGGTACTCCTGAGTGTCTGTGAGTGACGGTAACAAGTGATTGGTGCCCATGAGTGACGGCAACAAGTAGCTGGTACTCCTGAGTGTCCATGAGTGACGGTAACAAGCGACTGGTACTCCTGAGTGTCCATGAGTGACGGTAACAAGTGGTTGGTACTCCTGAGTGTCCATGAGTGACGGTAACAAGTGGTTGGTACTCTGAGTGACGGTAACAAGTGACTGGTACTCCTGAGTGTCCATGAGTGACGGTAACAAGTGACTGGTACTCCTGAGTGTCTGTGAGTGACGGTAACAAGTGGTTGGTACTCCTGAGTGCCCATGAGTGACGGTAACAAGTGGTTGGTACTCCTGAGTGTCCATGAGTGACGGTAACAAGTGGTTGGTACTCCTGAGTGTCCATGAGTGACGGTAACAAGTGGATGGTACTCCTGAGTGCCCATGAGTGACGGTAACAAGTGGCTGGTACTCCAGAGTGCCCATGAGTGACGGTACCAGTATTAAACAGTTTATCTTTATCTACCCTGTCAATTCCACTGAGAATTTTATAGGTTGTGATCATGTCTCCCTTAACTCTTCTGTCTTCCAGTGTCGTGAGGTATATTTCCAGTAATCTTTCCTCGTAGTTCATACCCCTCAGCTCGGGGACAAGCCTGGTGGCATTCCTCTGAACCTTTTCTAACAATGTTTTGTGTTTAGATGTGTGAATCCAGGATGGAGCTGCATATATCGGTATTGGGCTGACATATGTGGTAATCAAGGTTCTAATTGATTCCTTACACAAGTTCCTGAAAGCAATTCTTTAATACATTTTAATTTGTTTGAATGTTTTTCTATCTTCATGTCTGTCTCTAAGCTTGACACTATTTGTGTGATTTTCTCTTTTTTTCTCGTCCTATTCTATGTCAGTATCTATAGCTATCTGTCTCTTTATATATCTGTCACTTTATTTATCGTTTATATTTCTAAGTCTCAGACAAATTTCTCTGTCTATACGTCTGTGTGTCAGCCTGTTTCAGACTGTGTGACTGTCTCTCACTCTGTCTCTTGTTTAGCATCACAATGTGTCTCTAAATATCTTCTCCTTCTTACCTTCATGCAAGTGTTAGTACTTGTCTTTGTAAATAACTAACTATAGAGGACGAAAGTTCTTCATGCTCCTTGTCCTGAACATATGTGAGTGTGGAGGAATAATTAACGACATACACAGAAGAGGCTGAAAATAAGATGTGAAGGATTTTTTTTGTTTAGACGAAAAGAGAGAGTGGGTGGAGGTTATTGGACACCTAATGTGTCCAAGAAGACACATAAGGTGTCCAAGACGACACATAAGGTGTCCTAGACGACACATAAGGTGTTCAAGACGACACATATGGTGTCCAAGACGACACATAAGGTGTCCTAGACGACAAATAAGGTATCTTAGACGAAACATAAGGTGTCCAAGACGACACATATGGTCTCCAAGACGACACATAAGGTGTCCTAGACGACACATAAGGTGTTCAAGACGACACATATGGTGTTCAAGACGACACATATGGTGTCCAAGGCGACACATAAGGTGTCCTAGACGACACATAAGGTATCTTAGACGAAACATAAGGTGTCCAAGACGACACATATGGTCTCCAAGACGACACATAAGGTCTCCAAGACGACACATAAGGTGTCCAAGACGACACATAAGGTATCCAAGACGACACATAAGGTGTCCAAGACGACACATAAGGTGTCCAAGACGACACATAAGGTGTCCAAGACGACACATAAGGTATCCAAGACGACACATAAGGTGTCCAAGACGACACATAAGGTGTCCAAGACGACACATAAGGTGTCCAAGACGACACATAAGGTGTCCAAGACGAAACATAAGGTGTCCAAGACGACACATAAGGTGTCCAAGACGACACATAAGGTGTCCAAGACGACACATAAGGTGTCCAAGACGACACATAAGGTGTTCAAGACGACACATAAGGTGTCCTAAGACGACACATAAGGTGTCCAAGACGACACATAAGGTGTCCAAGACGACACATAAGGTGTCCAAGACGTCACATAAGGTGTCCAAGACGACACATAAGGTGTCCAAGACGACACATAAGGTATCCAAGACGACACATAAGGTGTCCAAGACGACACATAAGGTGTCCAAGACGACACATAAGGTGTCCAAGACGACACATAAGGTGTCCAAGACGACACATAAGGTGTCCAAGACGACACATAAGGTGTCCAAGACGACACATAAGGTGTCCAAGACGACACATAAGGTGTCCAAGACGACACATAAGGTGTCCAAGACGACACATAAGGTGTCCAAGACGACACATAAGGTGTCCAAGACGACACATAAGGTGTCCAAGACGACACATAAGGTGTCCAAGACGACACATAAGGTATCCAAGACGACACATAAGGTGTCCAAGACGACACATAAGGTGTCCAAGACGACACATAAGGTGTCCAAGACGACACATAAGGTGTCCAAGACGAAACATAAGGTGTCCAAGACGACACATAAGGTGTCCAAGACGACACATAAGGTGTCCAAGACGACACATAAGGTGGTTGCCAGTCACATTTACTACTAGAATGGGCAGTAAGCTTCAGGTAATCCTGCAGGTTAGTTGAGAACTGTAAAACAATTGCATCATTGCATATTTGATAGGTTGATTAAGAGCGAGAAGCGTCGCGTTCAATAGGTTTGAAATTTAATTTTGCGTGCTAATTGGAGTCCCATATAATCCCCACTGTCGGGGACAGGAAGCCTGTACATGGTCCGTGTTAGTGCTAACCTACCACAGGAGATCTAAGATTAAGCGTAACGCGACATATACAAAGACAAAATGAAAAAGTACAGGCGTGTAAGAAATGAAGAATTTCACAATTAATATTCTCATGCCTGGCGTCTCCCGGCGCTCAGTACTGAAGGCGTGTGATCACTCCCTCTCCCAAGGTGCTGTAGAGCTCAGGAATCTTTGTAAACACTAATCGTTGAGTGCAATCCTTACTTCTTTTAATTGGAATAAATACAAGGCCGTGATGGCGAGTTTGAGTGTGTGCGCGAACGCTCACGTGTTTGTTGTGTGTGTACTCACCTAGTTGTACTCACCTAATTGTGCTTGGGGGTTGAGCTTTGGCTCTTTGGTCCCGCCTCTCAACTGTCAATCAACTGGTGTACAGATTCCTGAGCCTATTGGGCTCTATCATATCTACACTTGAAACTGTGTATGGAGTCAGCCTCCACCACATCACTTCCTAATGCATTCCATTTGTCAACCACTCTGACACTAAAAAAGTTCTTTCTAATATCTCTGTGGCTCATTTGGGCACTCAGTTTCCACCTGTGTCCCCTAGTGCGTGTGCCCCTTGTGTTAAACAGCCTGTCTTTATCTACCCTATCAATTCCCTTCAGAATCTTAAATGTGGTGATCATGTCCCCCCTAACTCTTCTGTCTTCCAGCGAAGTGAGGTTTAATTCCCGTAGTCTCTCCTCGTAGCTCATACCTCTCAGCTCGGGCACTAGTCTGGTGGCAAACCTTTGAACCTTTTCCAGTTTAGTCTTATCCTTGACTAGATATGGACTCCATGCTGGGGCTGCATACTCCAGGATTGGCCTGACATATGTGGTATACAAAGTTCTGAATAATTCTTTACACAAGTTTCTGAATGCCGTTCGTATGTTGGCCAACCTGGCATATGCCGCTGATGTTATCCTCTTGATATGTGCTGCAGGAGACATTTCTGGCGTGATATCAACCCCAAGTCTTTTTCTTTCTCTGATTCCTGAAGAATTTCCTCTCCCAGATGATACCTTGTATCTGGCCTCCTGCTCCCTACAGCTATCTTCATTACATTACATTTGGTTGGGTTAAACTCTAACAACCATTTGTTCGACCATTCCTTCAGCTTGTCTAGGTCTTCTTGAAGCCTCAAACAGTCCTCTTCAGTTTTAATCCTTCTCATAATTTTGGCATCGTCCGCAAACATTGAGAGAAATGAATCGATACCCTCCGGGAGATCATTTACATATATCAGAAACAAGATAGGACCGAGTACAGAGCCCTGTGGGACTCCACTGGTGACTTCACGCCAATCGGAGGTCTCACCTCTTACCGTAACTCTCTGCTTCCTATTGCTTAGGTACTCCCTTATCCACTGGAGCACCTTACCAGCTACACCTGACTGTCTCTCCAGCTTATGTACCAGCCTCTTATGCGGTACTGTGTCAAAGGCTTTCCGACAATCCAAGAAAATGCAGTCCGCCCAGCCCTCTCTTTCTTGCTTAATCTTTGTCACCTGATCGTAGAATTCTATCAAGCCTGTAAGGCAAGATTTGCCCTCCCTGAACCCATGTTGGCGATTTGTCACGAAGTCTCTTCTCTCCAGATGTGTTACTAGGTTTTTTCTCACGATCTTCTCCATCACCTTGCATGGTATACAAGTCAAGGACACTGGCCTGGTGTGTGTGTGTGTGTGTACTCACAAATAGGTCAGTACACACACACACACACACACACACACACACGAGCCTCGCGGCTGAGTGGATAGCGCTCGGGGATCGTAGGCCTAAGTGCTCGGGTTCGATTCTTACCGTCAAAATATCTCGAAAACAAAATGTTCTGGTCTTGCACCAAACAACGCTTTACGGTTTCAGCCTCGGAGGCTCTGAAGACCAGCAGTACGCCCCGGGGGCTCCTGCGTCACCTTGTTCAACTCTAGAAAGACCAAAGGCACCACTAGTGACCGCCGCTCAGAGGTAATGGAGCCCAGAGACTGCCACACATACACCCACCAGTTTGGACCAAACAGCCACTTGGCTGGGCTAAATTGGGTCTTTCTGTAATGTGAACCATCCTGATGAACAAGGGTCGAATAAACCTGGTCATTATAGCTCTTCATACTGCTGCTACAATGACCTGACTGCTGGCCTCAGCGGCTATAACTACTGGCTACAGTTAGTGGCAGCAGTAGCAGCTTGTCACAGGTGGTCACCTTCTCTACTCTCCCATACCAGTCTTATTGTGCGTCCTACTATATCCCACTATATATATATATATATATATATATATATATATATATATATATATATATATATATATATATATATATATATATATATATATTCATACTGAAAATTCGAAGCGCCTTTGCTGGGACTAAAACCTCCGCCCGGCTGACTCAAAACCTGTGTACTATACAGGTTTATCATTTAATATTGTATGTTCTGTGGCCTAAATCTGGCCATAGAA
This sequence comes from Procambarus virginalis, assembly GCA_020271785.1. Lineage (NCBI taxonomy): Eukaryota > Metazoa > Arthropoda > Malacostraca > Decapoda > Cambaridae > Procambarus > Procambarus virginalis. The sequence continues at coordinate 35,305,339 of WNGS01160430.1, read as the reverse complement.
CACTATATGAAATAGTTGACGACATAACCCGAATGCACTCGGGCATGGGGTTGAATGAGTTCATGAAGACTCTCCCATGTATTTGTAGGTCGTACTGCACTCAGCTTTGTGTGGTGGTGGTACAGTGGTACAGCACTCAGGTTTGTGTGGTGGTGGTACAGTGGTACAGCACTCAGCTTTGTGTGGTGGTGGTACAGTGGTACAGCACTCAGCTTTGTGTTGTGGTGGTGGTTCAGTGGTACAGCACCCAGCATTGTGTGGTGGTGGTACAGTGGTACAGCACTCAGCCTTGTGGTGTGGTGGTGGTACAGCACTCACCTTTGTGTGGTGGTGGTACAGTGGTACAGCACTCACCTTTGTGTGGTGGTGGTACAGCACTCAGCTTTGTGTGGTGGTGGAAAATATATTCTTATTAATAATAAATTCTCCACGGGAATCACACCATATATTTCCCTCTTGGCTTCAGGAAAATCGCATGGGGGGGAGGGTATCTATTTGCTAATATTTATTATAACTTTTAACGTAGGCCTACCCGACCAATCTATGTCCATCCCGTTCACCGGACTGTTCCCTCTGCAAAGTTGAGACTAGCCCCGACATCTGGCCTCCAACTGTGGTCAATCAAACAGACAGACATCTTCTCATAGACGTAAATATGATAAGAACTATTATCATATAACAGAATTATTCTTTAATAGAATTATACATATTATAACACTTTAATATAAAATAATTATAATTCTTTTACATGTCTGCATTCACATAATAAAATTATAACTCATTTTAATATTACAATCTTGTAAGATGCAAAATTTCCCTTCCACTCATATATTTTATGCAACGAGATTATTCTCTTAAAAATTAGTAGTAAGACAAAAGACTCAGGCATGAGGAGCACTGAATGTATGTTAACAATACGAGAGAGAGAGCATGACGTCTCTAAGTAGAGGGAGCAGCATGAGTGCTGCCAGACCTCGCTCACTTCTCCACAAGCAGCTGGTTCCCCTGAAGCAGCAGGTTCCCCTTAAGCAGCGGAAGCAGCTGGTTCCCCTGAAGCACCTGGTTCTCCAGAACCTGTAGATTTTCTTCATCATAGTCGTAGTGGTCAGGTACGACAATGGTTGTCTTCATTATCGTCAGTCATTTTCAAATAACAGACTACTTTTTTATTATTATTATTATTACATTAGGTACATCTGCATTAGTGCAGCTACCCTAGACTATATGAAGACTACTGTGCGAGTGTCCGTTTGTGTAGTCTACGGATGCGTCGCGCCGCGTTTCACTACCTCTGCTGACGATGACAATATTCCAAACGAGAAAATCATTTCCAGGCATTGATGTATCACGCCGTTATGATTTCTTTGTGAAATAATATTAATATTGAATAATTTAACTTTATTAACAATAATGGTAATAGCATTAGTTTTGATAATAATAATAATGAGAAAATCTATAGGAGCCGTGACGAGGGTTTGAACCTATGCGGTGGGTGTTCCAAGGCCCACGCTCCTGCGAATAGACCATGACATGGTAATAAGGATTGAAACCTGGAGTTCTACTGAACACACGAGGGTTTCCTGAGGCTTCTACTGAAGCCTGAAGTCGGACCAGGATTTTCCCACATTCTTCCCCAATGCACTCTGGCTCTGTCATCCAGGAATGTTCTACCTCTGACGCTCCTCATTCAATACACATAGAATAATCACACTAACGTGACTGTATCAGTGAGAAAATCCGTAGGAGCCCACAGCATGGGTTCGAATCCTCATCACGGCTCCATCAGATTTTCTCAGTCACGTTAGTGTGATTACTCTGTGTAATAATAATAATAAGAATAAAAATAATAAATAATAATAATATTAATAATAATAATTATAATCTATATAAATAAATGTGGAAATGTTCGTTTGTTCTAAATCGCTAATTTCCGAAAGTTCTTCACAGATTGTTTTGAAATTTTTACACAACGTTCCATTCGCATCCGAGTAGATTTTTATATAAATACTATATAGATGTCACGTCTGTGACAGGAAATAATATGCTTTTTTTTTAAACTGTGATTTTCATGTGTTTTTCTTTTGAGGAAAATCTGCGAAACCCCTTTACCGATTGCTTTGAAATTTTGACACAACGTTACATTCGAATAGGCGCATGTTTTCATATGCCTTCTATATACATGCCTCACCTGTGACAGGTAAAAAAACATGTTTTTTTTAAAACAGCGCCATCTGTTGCACGTAAGAGCAACATACGCTATTCCAAATATGTTATGATTCCATTTCAATGTTTCCGATTTCTTTGATAAATTGAATTTTCATAGGTTTAGATTTATTTTCATTTTTATTTAATTATTTTGTGTGACGTTGCATTGGAATTGAGTTGTGTTGTTTACCATTCCGTTCATTTGAAGAGTATAGTTTATTTTTATTCTTTCATTTTCTTCATTTCGTTTTTTTTACTGTTTTCTTATATTTCAGTGATGGGAACATCAGATCATTTGGGAATGCATCAGACGAGGGAGTGGGGAATGGTGAGGAGGACGAGGGGACGGGTGGGGGGGGGGATAATGGAGGAAGGACTGGGAGAGCAGGAAAAGGTTGCTGGGGCTCAGCAACGCGTGGCCTGGTACAGCTAGTAATTAAAAATAACAGTAATAATAACAATAATAACATATAATTATCATTCCCGGCCAAAAATGAGAGTATATGCTGGAGTGGGAACAATGATCATACATATTTAAGAACATTTTGTTGGTGGCATCATAAATGAACGTTCCAGGAAGTAAAGCCGACTGTCGCCTGCTCACACTTTACTAGTCAATACTACAGCTACTATTACAAATACTTATACATTCACTACAATTAATATTCTCTTCACAACATGTACTCCTACAATAACCTCTGTCACAGCTGCTACTACTGCCCCCAAGCTACAACCACTGCCACAGCTGCCACTACACAAGCCACAACCACTGCCACAAGCCTCATCATAATCCATGAAAAAGACTGGTGGCTGGAGTGTGAAGATCGCGGTATTATGATGTTCCGGCTCCTGGCTCCGGCTCCTGGCAGCAGTAGGGAGGCCAGTCTGGCTCCGGCTCCTGGCAGCAGTAGGGAGGCCAGTCTGGCTCCGGCTCCTGGCAGCAGTAGGGAGGCCAGTCTGGCTCTGGCTCCTGGCAGCAGTAGGGAGGCCAGTCTGGCTCCGGCCAGACGCCTCAGGAATTGCTTCCGGTTCGACATACTTATTTAAGGCTGTCCTACTCGCCTCTGGCCAGCGGCCAGCGGGGTGCAGTTGTGGCGGGGTGCAGGTGTGGCGGGGTGCAGGTGTGGCTGGGTGCAGGTGTGGCGAGTCGCAGGAGTGGCAGGGTGCAGGTGTGGCTGGGTGCAGGTGTGCACCCAGCCACACCTGACAGACAGACAGACAGACAGACAGAGAGACAGACAGACAGACAGACAGACAGACAGACAGACAGAGACAGAGACAGAGACAGAGAGACAGAGAGAAGTAGATATAAAGGAAGATACAGAGACAGACAGCTAGAGCTGACAAAAACAGGAGCCAGGTGGGGCAGGCCGAGACTAACAAACAGCATAACTCATAATCACATATTACTCTCCCTCCTCAGAGCTTGACACTTATCATTTAATTATTTTTTTACTTATTATTTTCCCAGAAGTTTTCACTCACACTCCGCCCTTCATATGGGTGGGTCGGGGGAAGACAATGACAACCACACGAGAAGAAGATGTTTAGGTTTATATTCCCGCTGGTAGAAAGGGGATTTTCGTGTTTATTGGTCAATACAGACAGGTTAGCAAGTACCATCTAACCTGTATATACACAGCTGGGTCATATATCAGTAACATGGTAATTATTGAAAACATTTTTTAACCTAAAAGACTTGTCTCATATTTGGAATAAAACATGTAGACTTGGATGTTTATTCTCATTCTTACACACGCGGACACACTTATATACACGCACTCATATACACACTCATATACACTCATATACACACTCATACACACACTCACATACACACTGAAATATACACTCATATACACACACTCATATACACACTCAAATATACAATATATACACACTCATATACACACACTCATACACCCACTCAAATACACACTCATACACACACTCATACACACACTCATACACACACTCATATACACAACTTATATACACACACTCATATACACTCATATACACACTCATACACACACTCATATACACACTCAAATTATACACTCCTATATACACACTCATATACACACACTCATACACACACTCAAATATACACTCATTTATACACACTCATATACACACACTCAAATATACTCATATATACACACTCATATACAACACACTCATACACACACTCAATATACACTCATTTATACCACTCATATACACACACTCTACACACACTCAAATATACACTCATATACACACTAGCAGGACACATTACCGCCATATATTATTTTCCTTGAAGATAAACGCGTGACACACTTTAGCCCAAATAATTTATCATCGTTACAATTCCATCAGGGCCAGCGTTCTTTTGTGAAGACCGTCCCTGGCACTGTGTGGCCCTGCCTGCACAACACGGCTCTCTTGCTGCTGGTGGCGGCAATCTTGCTGCTGGTGGTTGTGGTGGGGTGGTGGTGGTGGTTCTCTTGTTGTTGTTGCTGATGCTGCTGATGTTACTCTTGGTGAAGCTGCTGATGCTGTTGCTACTACTGTTGTTCTCCTCGTTGCTGGAAATGTAAATGTTCTAATGGAGGTTGTTTGGAGGTGAGGCCTGACAGCGGGTGGACAGCGCATAGGATTCGTAGTCCTGAGGTTCCGGGTTCGATACCCGGTGGAGGCGAAGACAAATGAGCAAAATGTTTCTTTCACCCTGCCCCNACAGCTAACTACCCCAGCAGTCACGGAGGGACACGTCCGCACTCCACGGCTGCTCAGGGTCAACTCAATTATACAACAGTTAATGAGCTCCGAAGCACCAGGAGGCTGTTTATAACAATAACAACAGTTGATTGGGAAGTTTTCATGCTTGTAAACTGTTTAATAAATGTAACCAAAGATATCAAAGATTGTGGAAAGATGTACACGCTCGTAAGTACTTGCGTAACTGCTTCGTGAATCTGGCCCCAGAGCTGGTTACACGGGGGAAATATGACTTAATATTATTGGATATTACAAGTTTTCTAAAATATTTATATATTTTTTTCTTAAACTGATAAAAGTAAAATTACAATAACTGAAACATTTTCTTAGGAAAGTGACTGGTACTCCTGAGTGTCTGTGAGTGACGGTAACAAGTGGTTGGTACTCCTGAGTGTCTGTGAGTGACGGTAACATGTGGCTGGTACTCCTGAGTGTCTGTGAGTGACGGTAACAAGTGGTTGGTACTCCTGAGTGTCCATGAGTGACGGTAACATGTGGTTGGTACTCCTGAGTGTCTGTGAGTGACGGTAACAAGTGGTTGGTACTCCTGAGTGTCCATGAGTGACGGTAACATGTGGCTGGTACTCGTGAGTGACGGTAACAAGTGGTTGGTACTCCTGAGTGTCCATGAGTGACGGTAACATGTGGTGGTACTCCTGAGTGTCTGTGAGTGACGGTAACAAGTGGTTGGTACTCCTGAGTGTCCATGAGTGACGGTAACATGTGGTTGGTACTCCTGAGTGTCTGTGAGTGACGGTAACAAGTGGTTGGTACTCCTGAGTGGTCCATGAGTGACGGTAACATGTGGCTGGTACTCCTGAGTGACGGTAACAAGTGGTTGGTACTCCTGAGTGTCCATGAGTGACGGTAACATGTGGTTGGTACTCTGAGTGTCTGTGAGTGACGGTAACAAGTGGTTGGTACTCCTGAGTGTCCATGAGTGACGGTAACATGTGGCTGGTACTCTTGAGTGTCCATGAGTGACGGTAACAAGTGGTTGGTACTCCAGAGTGTCCATGAGTGACGGTAACAAGTGGTTGGTACTCCAGAGTGTCCATGAGTGACGGTAACAAGTGGTTGGTACTCCTGAGTGTCCATGAGTGACGGTAACAAGTGGTTGGTACTCCTGAGTGCCCATGAGTGACGGTAACAAGTGGTGGTACTCCTGAGTGCCCATGAGTGACGGTAACAAGTGGTTGGTATTCCTGAGTGTCTGTGAGTGACGGTAACAAGTGGTTGGTACTCCTGAGTGTCTGTGAGTGACGGTAACAAGTGGTTGGTACTCCAGTGTCCATGAGTGACGGTAACAAGTGGTTGGTACTCCTGAGTGTCTGTGAGTGACGGTAACAAGTGGTTGGTACTCCTGAGTGCCCATGAGTGACGGTAACAAGTGGTTGGTACTCCAGTGTCCATGAGTGACGGTAACAAGTGGTTGGTACTCCTGAGTGTCTGTGAGTGACGGTAACAAGTGGTTGGTACTCCTGAGTGTCTGTGAGTGACGGTAACAAGTGGTTGGTACTCCAGTGTCCATGAGTGACGGTAACAAGTGGTTGGTACTCCTGAGTGTCTGTGAGTGACGGTAAGAAGTGGTTGGTACTCCTGAGTGTCCATGAGTGACGGTAACATGTGGTTGGTACTCCTGAGTGTCTGTGAGTGACGGTAACAAGTGGTTGGTGCCCATGAGTGACGGTAACAAGTGGCTGGTACTCCTGAGTGTCCATGAGTGACGGTAACAAGTGACTGGTACTCCTGAGTGACGGTAACAAGTGGTTGGTACTCCTGAGTGTCCATGAGTGACGGTAACAAGTGGTTGGTACTCCTGAGTGTCTGTGAGTGACGGTAACAAGTGACTGGTACTCCTGAGTGTCCATGAGTGACGGTAACAAGTGACTGGTACTCCTGAGTGTCTGTGAGTGACGGTAACAAGTGGTTGGTACTCCTGAGTGCCCATGAGTGACGGTAACAAGTGGTTGGTACTCCTGAGTGTCCATGAGTGACGGTAACAAGTGGTTGGTATTCCTGAGTGCCCATGAGTGACGGTAACAAGTGGCTGGTACTCCAGAGTGCCCATGAGTGACGGTACCAGTATTAAACAGTTTATCTTTATCTACCTTGTCAATTCCACTGAGAATTTTATAGGTTGTGATCATGTCTCCCTAACTCTTCTGTCTTCCAGTGTCGTGAGGTATATTTACAGTAATCTTTCCTCGTAGTTCATACCCCTCAGCTCGGGGACAAGCCTGGTGGCATTCCTCTGAACCTTTTCTAACAATGTTTTGTGTTTAGATGTGTGAATCCAGGATGGAGCTGCATATATCGGTATTGGGCTGACATATGTGGCAATCAAGGTTCTAATTGATTCCTTACACAAGTTCCTGAAAGCAATTCTTTAATACATTTTAATTTGTTTGAATGTTTTTCTATCTTCATGTCTGTCTCTAAGCTTGACACTATTTGTGTGATTTTCTCTTTTTTTCTCGTCCTATTCTATGTCAGTATCTATAGCTATCTGTCTCTTTATATATATCTGTCACTTTATTTATCGTTTATATTTCTAAGTCTCAGACAAATTTCTCTGTCTATACGTCTGTGTGTCAGCCTGTTTCAGACTGTGTGACTGTCTCTCACTCTGTCTCTTGTTTAGCATCACAATGTGTCTCTAAATATCTTCTCCTTCTTACCTTCATGCAAGTGTTAGTACTTGTCTTTGTAAATAACTAACTATAGAGGACGAAAGTTCTTCATGCTCCTTGTCCTGAACATATGTGAGTGTGGAGGAATAATTAACGACATACACAGAAGAGGCTGAAAATAAGATGTGAAGGATTTTTTTTGTTTAGACGAAAAGAGAGAGTGGGTGGAGGTTATTGGACACCTAATGTGTCCAAGAAGACACATAAGGTGTCCAAGACGACACATAAGTGTCCTAGACGACAAATAAGGTATCTTAGACGAAACATAAGGTGTCCAAGACGACACATATGGTCTCCAAGACGACACATAAAGTGTCCTAGACGACACATAAGGTGTTTAGACGAAACATAAGGTGTCCAAGACGACACATATGGTCTCCAAGACGACACATAAGGTCTCCAAGACGACACATAAGGTGTCCAAGACGACACATAAGGTATCCAAGACGACACATAAGGTGTCCAAGACGACACATAAGGTGTCCAAGACGACACATAAGGTGTCCTAAGACGACACATAAGGTGTCCAAGACGACACATAAGGTGTCCTAAGACGACACATAAGGTGTCCAAGACGACACATAAGGTGTCCAAGACGACACATAAGGTGTCCAAGACGACACATAAGGTGTCCAAGACGACACATAAGGTATCCAAAACGACACATAAGGTGTCCAAGACGACACATAAGGTGTCCAAGACGACACATAAGGTGTCCAAGACGACACATAAGGTGTCCAAGACGACACATAAGGTGTCCAAGACGACACATAAGGTGTCCAAGACGACACATAAGGTGTCCAAGACGACACATAAGGTGTCCAAGACGACACATAAGGTGTCCAAGACGACACATAAGGTGTCCAAGACGACACATAAGGTGTCCAAGACGACACATAAGGTGTCCAAGACGACACATAAGGTGTCCAAGACGACACATAAGGTGTCCAAGACGACACATAAGGTGGTTGCCAGTCACATTTACTACTAGAATGGCAGTAAGCTTCTGTAATCCTGCAGGTTAGTTGAGAACTGTAAAACAATTGCATCATTGCATATTTGATAGGTTGATTAAGAGCGAGAAGCGTCGCGTCCAATAGGTTTGAAATTTAATTTTGCGTGCTAATTGGAGTCCCATATAATCCCCACTGTCGGGGACAGGAAGCCTGTACATGGTCCGTGTTAGTGCTAACCTACCACAGGAGATCTAAGATTAAGCGTAACGCGACATATACAAAGACAAAATGAAAAATTACAGGCGTGTAAGAAATGAAGAATTTCACAATTAATATTCTCATGCCTGGCGTCTCCCGGCGCTCAGTACTGAGGGCGTGTGATCACTCCCTCTCCCAAGGTGCTGTAGAGCTCAGGAATCTTTGTAAACACTAATCGTAGAGTGCAATCCTTACTTCTTTTAATTGGAATAAATACAAGGCCGTGATGGCGAGTTTGAGTGTGTGCGCGAACGCTCACGTGTTTGTTGTGTGTGTGTGTGTGTGTGTGTGTGTGTGTGTACTCACCTAGTTGTACTCACCTAATTGTGCTTGCGGGGGTTGAGCTTTGGCTCTTTGGTCCCGCCTCTCAACTGTCAATCAACTGGTGTACAGATTCCTGAGCCTATTGGGCTCTATCATATCTACACTTGAAACTGTGTATGGAGTCAGCCTCCACCACATCACTTCCTAATGCATTCCATTTGTCAACCACTCTGACACTAAAAAAGTTCTTTCTAATATCTCTGTAGCTCATTTGGGCACTCAGTTTCCACCTGTGTCCCCTAGTGCGTGTGCCCCTTGTGTTAAACAGCCTGTCTTTATCTACCCTATCAATTCCCTTCAGAATCTTAAATGTGGTGATCATGTCCCCCCTAACTCTTCTGTCTTCCAGCGAAGTGAGGTTTAATTCCCGTAGTCTCTCCTCGTAGCTCATACCTCTCAGCTCGGGCACTAGTCTGGTGGCAAACCTTTGAACCTTTTCCAGTTTAGTCTTATCCTTGACTAGATATGGACTCCATGCTGGGGCTGCATACTCCAGGATTGGCCTGACATATGTGGTATACAAAGTTCTGAATAATTCTTTACACAAGTTTCTGAATGCCGTTCGTATGTTGGCCAACCTGGCATATGCCGCTGATGTTATCCTCTTGATATGTGCTGCAGGAGACATTTCTGGCGTGATATCAACCCCCAAGTCTTTTTCTTTCTCTGATTCCTGAAGAATTTCCTCTCCCAGATGATACCTTGTATCTGGCCTCCTGCTCCCTACAGCTATCTTCATTACATTACATTTGGTTGGGTTAAACTCTAACAACCATTTGTTCGACCATTCCTTCAGCTTGTCTAGGTCTTCTTGAAGCCTCAAACAGTCCTCTTCAGTTTTAATCCTCATAATTTTGGCATCGTCCGCAAACATTGAGAGAAATGAATCGATACCCTCCGGGAGATCATTTACATATATCAGAAACAAGATAGGACCGAGTACAGAGCCCTGTGGGACTCCACTGGTGACTTCACGCCAATCGGAGGTCTCACCTCTTACCGTAACTCTCTGCTTCCTATTGCTTAGGTACTCCCTTATCCACTGGAGCACCTTACCAGCTACACCTGACTGTCTCTCCAGCTTATGTACCAGCCTCTTATGCGGTACTGTGTCAAAGGCTTTCCGACAATCCAAGAAAATGCAGTCCGCCCAGCCCTCTCTTTCTTGCTTAATCTTTGTCACCTGATCGTAGTATTCTATCAAGCCTGTAAGGCAAGATTTGCCCTCCCTGAACCCATGTTGGCGATTTGTCACGAAGTCTCTTCTCTCCAGATGTGTTACTAGGTTTTTTCTCACGATCTTCTCCATCACCTTGCATGGTATACAAGTCAAGGACACTGGCCTGGTGTGTGTGTGTGTGTGTGTGTGTGTGTGTGTGTGTCACTCACAAATAGGTCAGTACACACACACACACACACACACGAGCCTCGCGGCTGAGTGGATAGCGCTCGGGGATCGTAGGCCTAAGTGCTCGGGTTCGATTCTTACCGTCAAAATATCTCGAAAACAAAATGTTCTGGTCTTGCACCAAACAACGCTTTACGGTTTCAGCCTCGGAGGCTCTGAAGACCAGCAGTACGCCCCGGGGGCTCCTGCGTCACCTTGTTCAACTCTAGAAAGACCAAAGGCACCACTAGTGACCGCCGCTCAGAGGTAATGGAGCCCAGAGACTGCCACACATACACCCACCAGTTTGGACCAAACAGCCACTTGGCTGGGCTAAATTGGGTCTTTCTGTAATGTGAACCATCCTGATGAACAAGGGTCGAATAAACCTGGTCATTATAGCTCTTCATACTGCTGCTACAATGACCTGACTGCTGGCCTCAGCGGCTATAACTACTGGCTACAGTTAGTGGCAGCAGTAGCAGCTTGTCACAGGTGGTCACCTTCTCTACTCTCCCATACCAGTCTTATTGTGCGTCCTACTATATCCCCTATATATATATATATATATATATATATATATATATATATATATATATATATATATATATATATATATATATATATATATATATATATATCAATACTTGAAAATTCGAAGCGCCTTTGCTGGGACTAAAACCTCCGCCCGGCTGACTCAAAGCCTGTGTACTATACAGGTTTATCATTTAATATTGTATGTTCTGTGGCCTAAATCTGGCCATAGAACACTATATGAAATAGTTGACGACATAACCCGAATGCACTCGGGCATGGGGTTGAATGAGTTCATGAAGACTCTCCCATGTATTTGTAGGTCGTACTGCACTCAGCTTTGTGTGGTGGTGGTACAGTGGTACAGCACTCAGGTTTGTGTGGTGGTGGTACAGTGGTACAGCACTCAGCTTTGTGTGGTGGTGGTACAGCACTCAGCTTTGTGTTGTGGTGGTGGTACAGCACCCAGCATTGTGTGGTGGTGGTACAGTGGTACAGCACTCAGCCTTGTGGTGTGGTGGTGGTACAGTGGTACAGCACTCACCTTTGTGTGGTGGTGGTACAGTGGTACAGCACTCACCTTTGTGTGGTGGTGGTACAGTGGTACAGCACTCAGCTTTGTGTGGTGGTGGAAAAATATTCTTATTAATAATAAATTCTCCACGGGAATCACACCATATATTTCCCTCTTGGCTTCAGGAAAATCGCATGGGGGGGAGGGTATCTATTTGCTAATATTTATTATAACTATTAACGTAGGCCTACCCGACCAATCTATGTCCATCCCGTTCACCGGACTGTTCCCTCTGCAAAGTTGAGACTAGCCCCGACATCTGGCCTCCAACTGTGGTCAATCAAACAGACAGACATCTTCTCATAGACGTAAATATGATAAGAACTATTATCATATAACAGAATTATTCTTTAATAGAATTATACATATTATAACACTTTAATATAAAATAATTATAATTCTTTTACATGTCTGCATTCACATAATAAAATTATAACTCATTTTAATATTACAATCTTGTAAGATGCAAAATTTCCCTTCCACTCATATATTTTATGCAACGAGATTATTCTCTTAAAAATTAGTAGTAAGACAAAAGACTCAGGCATGAGGAGCACTGAATGTATGTTAACAATACGAGAGAGAGAGCATGACGTCTCTAAGTAGAGGGAGCAGCATGAGTGCTGCCAGACCTCGCTCACTTCTCCACAAGCAGCTGGTTCCCCTGAAGCAGCAGGTTCCCCTTAAGCAGCGGAAGCAGCTGGTTCCCCTGAAGCAGCTGGTTCTCCAGAACCTGTAGATTTTCTTCATCATAGTCGTAGTGGTCAGGTACGACAATGGTTGTCTTCATTATCGTCAGTCATTTTCAAATAACAGACTACTTTTTTTTTTATTATTATTATTACATTAGGTACATCTGCATTAGTGCAGCTACCCTAGACTATATGAAGACTACTGTGCGAGTGTCCGTTTGTGTAGTCTACGGATGCGTCGCGCCGCGTTTCACTACCTCTGCTGACGATGACAATATTCCAAACGAGAAAATCATTTCCAGGCATTGATGTATCACGCCGTTATGATTTCTTTGTGAAATAATATTAATATTGAATAATTTAACTTTATTAACAATAATGGTAATAGCATTAGTTTTGATAATAATAATAATGAGAAAATCTATAGGAGCCGTGACGAGGGTTGAACCTATGCGGTGGGTGTTCCAAGGCCCACGCTCCTGCGAATAGACCATGACATGGTAATAAGGATTGAAACCTGGAGTTCTACTGAACACACGAGGGTTTCCTGAGGCTTCTACTGAAGCCTGAAGTCGGACCAGGATTTTCCCACATTCTTCCCCAATGCACTCTGGCTCTGTCATCCAGGAATGTTCTACCTCTGACGCTCCTCATTCAATACACATAGAATAATCACACTAACGTGACTGTATCAGTGAGAAAATCCGTAGGAGCCCACAGCATGGGTTCGAATCCTCATCACGGCTCCATCAGATTTCTCAGTCACGTTAGTGTGATTACTCTGTGTAATAATAATAATAAGAATAAAAATAATAAATAATAATAATATTAATAATAATAATTATAATCTATATAAATAAATGTGGAAATGTTCGTTTGTTCAAAATCGCTAATTTCCGAAAGTTCTTCACAGATTGTTTTGAAATTTTTACACAACGTTCCATTCGCATCCGAGTAGATTTTATATAAATACTATATAGATGTCACGTCTGTGACAGGAAATAATATGCTTTTTTTTAAACTGTGATTTTCATGTGTTTTTCTTTTGAGGAAAATCTGCGAAACCCCTTTACCGATTGCTTTGAAATTTTGACACAACGTTACATTCGAATAGGCGCATGTTTTCATATGCCTTCTATATACATGCCTCACCTGTGACAGGTAAAAAACATGTTTTTTTTAAAACAGCGCCATCTGTTGCACGTAAGAGCAACATACGCTATTCCAAATATGTTATGATTCCATNTCTCTTGCTCTATCTCTCTTGCTCTGTCTCTTTTGCTCTCTCTCTCTCTCTCTCTCCTCCTCTCTCTCTCTCTCTCTCTCTTTCTCTCTCTCTATGCCCCCCCCTGCTTACCCTATCAAAACATATCAGAGAAAGGGACAAGATGGAAGGAAGACGTACCGGGAACACAGGAATAGTCAAAGTGACTAATCGAAGGAAATGTTAGCCCAAGTTTGGAGGAATTCAGGAGGGAGATGCATGAAATGAGGATTACAATTAACAACCTTCAAAGAGAGCTGACAACAGCAAGGGAGGAGATCAAATCCCTCACAGAGAAAATATTGAAGCTGAGCATCAGATTATCATCCAAAGGGAAGGTGGATATATTGCATAGGAAGAAAATGCCTCTGTACCAGAAACATTAGCGGAAATACTGAGAAAGAGCTCTGAAGCAATGAACACAGTGAGTGAGGTAGCCATGCAAGCAGCTACCTCACAGGAAGCAGCAAGGTGCACCAGTCAGCTGCTGGAAAGAAAAAGATCAGTGGTAGTTGTAGGCATCAAAGAACAGGAAGGATCCAATAGGCAGGAATGGAATAGCAAGGACAGAGGGGCAGTACATAGGATACTGAAGGGGTTTCAGATGGAAGGGGGTGAGCAAAACATTGAGAAGGATTTCAGGTTGGGCTGACACAAGGACAGAAGCCGACTGTAAAGGTGGTGTTTGCAAACGAGACAACGAAGGAGGTTATTCTAGAAAGGAAGAGTCATCTGCAGCATGTGGAGGAATACAAAAAAGTATTCCTCCAGAGAGACAGGACGAAGGAGGAGAGAGCCAGGGCAGCAGAGGCAAGGAGGAAGCACAGGGAAAGAGGAGTAAACCAGGAAATCACAGCCCCCAACACAACAGCCTCAGAGACAAGAGGGGAACCCACAACCAGCATCCCAGCAACACCAGAGGGGAGGGCAACACCACTTCCCTCCTATGCATAGAAACCCTCCCTTCCCCTCACCCTACCTGCCCCCACTCAAATGCTCACCCAACCCTCCCTCCCTCCCCACCCCATTCTGACCCTGTCACCCCTCCCCCATTCCCACCATGTCCCTCCCTGCCTCCCCCCAGTCCCCCCTTCCCCTTCATCCCATACCCTCCCTATCCCTTCTCACCTCGAATCCTCCATGTCCCCCCTATCTCCTTACCCCATACCCTACCTATCCTCCCTTCCTTTGAACCCCTCCCCCTCCACCCCAAAATCATCTGAGACCCCGCAAACCACCTCACAGATCTTCACACCCAGGGAACAGCTTCCTCCACCAGCAGAATGCTCATTCAGAAGGGGGAAAACAAAATGAACAGAAGCAACTGACCTACAAAACAATGTACACTAACATAAATGGAATTGCAAGTAAAACAAGTGAACTTGGAGAAAGGGCACTAGAAGAAAACCCAGACATAACAGCACTCACAGAAACAAAGCTAACAAAAACCATGACAAATGCAGTGTTTCCACAGGACTACTATGTAGTGAAGAAAGAGAGAGAAGGGAGAGGAGGAGAGGTGTAGATTTGCTGATAAGGAAATTTTGGAATTTTGAAGATATCATGGTTAATCAGGGATGTGAAGGTTTCAGTGACTACATATCAGGCACCATAGCAACTGGAGGACAGAAAATTCTTGTAGTAGTCATATATAACCTCCCAACAAACGACAGAAGATCCAGACAGGAATATGATAGAAACAATACTGCACCATTAACATAATAGAGAGAGCAGCTTCTGTGGCTAGCAGGAACGGATCCAGACTACTAATCATGAGAGACTTCAACCACGGAAAGATAGAATGGGAGAACAGAGACCCACTTGGAGGACCAGACACATGGAGAGCTAAGCTACTGGACGTGGCAACAAGAAACTTTCTAAGTCAACACGTCAAGGGACCGACAAGAATGAGAGGAAAGGATGAACCAGCTATGCTTGATCTGATATTTACCCTAAATGAGTCGGATATAGGGGAAGTTAAGTTGAAAGCCCCCTTGGGAATGAGTAATCATAGTGTATTGAGCTTTGAGTACCTGGTTGAGCTAGGAATTATCTCCCCCAAAAAAGAACTAGGAAAAAAGGGCTGGCGTACCGAAAGGGAAACTATAAGGAGATGAATAAATTCCTAAGGGATATACCATGGGACACAGAACTCAGAACTAAGTCCGTACAAGACATGATGGACTATGTCACCCAAAAGTGTCAGGAGGCTGTAAGCAGGTTTGTCCCAGCCCGACAGGAAAAAACTGAAAAGCAGGAGAAGAATCCATGGTTTAATAGGGCATGTATGAAAGCAAAGGAGCTGAACAAAAGAGCATGGAGGAACTTCCGAAATAATAGAACACCAGAAAGTAGAGAGAGATACCAGAGAACCAGAAACGAGTATGTTAGTGTGAGAAGAGCAGCTGAGAAAAGGTATGAAAATGATATAGCTAATACAGCCAAGATTGAACCCAAGCTACTACACAGTCACATCAGGAGGAAGACAACAGTGAAGGAACAGGTGATGAAACCTAGGGTGGGTAAGGACAGGTACACAGAGAATGACAAAGAGGAGTGTGAAGAACTCAACAAGAGGTTCCAGGAGGTCTTTACAATAGAAGAAGGAGAGGTCACGGCGCTAGGAGAGGTGGCAGCAAACCAGGCGGCCTTGGAAGGGTTCGAAATTACAAGAGATGAGGTAAAGAGGCACCTATTGGAGCTGGACGTGAGACCGGTTGTTGGGTCGGACGGAATCTAACTATGGGTATTCAAAGAGTGTGCAGGAGCACTTTGTTTGCCACTCTCCATAGTGTATAGTAGGTCACTGGAAACGGGGGACCTACCAGAAATATGGAAGACTGCTAATGTAGTACCAATATACAAAAAGGGTGACAGACAAGAGGCACTGAACTGCAGGCCAGTGTCCTTAACTTGTATACCATGCAAGGTGATGGAGAAGATCGTGAGAAAAAACCTAGTAACACATAAGGAGAGAAGGGACTTCGTGACAACCCATCAATATGAGTTCAGGGAGGGTAAATCTTGCCTTACAGGCTTGATAGAATTCTACGATCAGGTGACAAAGATTAAGCAAGAAAAAGCAGGAAGGGCGGACTGCGTTTTTTGGACTGTCGGAAAGCTTTTGACACAGTACCCTTAAAAGGTTGATGCATAAGCTGGAGAAACATGCAGGAGTAACTAAGAGTAAGTCCTCTTGGAGGATCCTACAATCCTCATCTGTCACAACTCTTCTCGTTAATTTTGCGTCATTCGCAAACATTGACATGTAGGATTCCACTCCTGTAAACATAACATTTACGTAAATTAGAAAGAGGATTGGTCCCAGCACCGATCCTTGAGGTACTCCAATTGCTACTGTTCGCCAGTTCGACTTCTCGCCCCTTACCATTACCCTCTGGCTCCTTCCTGTTAGGTAGTTCCTCACTCATGCTAGGGCCTTTCCGCTTACTCCTGCCTGCCTCTCAAATTTGTATAGCAGTCTCATGTGCGGTACTGTATCAAAGGCCTTTTGGCAGTCAAGAAATATGCAATCTGCCCAGCCTTCTCTGTCCTTCCTTATCCTTGTTACTTTATCATAGAATTCGTAAAGGTTTGTTAGGCATGATTTCCCTGTCCAGAACCCATGTTGGTGCTTGTTTACAAACCCAATGCTCTCCAGGTGCTCAACAAGTCTTAGCCTAATTATTCTTTCAAGTATTTTGCAGGAGATGCTTGTCAGTGATACGGGTTTGTAGTTAAGTGCTTCCTTCTTATCAACCTTCTTGAAAATCGGTACGATATTTGCCTCTTTCCAGCAACTGGGCAGGTCTCCCGACATAAGTGACTCATTAAAGATCATTGCCAGAGGCACGCTGAGGGCCTGCACTGCTTCTTTTAGTATCCACGGTGATACTTTGTCTGGTCCAACTGCTTTAGTTGCATCCAGTGTTGTCAACTGTCTCATTTCCTCCTCTGCTGTCACCTGTATATCTGGTAGTCTTTCATCTAGGGTAATCTCTTCTAACAATGGGAGCCGCTCAGGCTTGGTTGTGAACACTCCATGGAAACTTGCATTCAGTGCCTCGCAGATTTCCTTGTCACTTTCTGTATATGCCCCCTCTGTTTTCCTTAGGCTTATCACTTGGTCAATTATCGACATCTTCCTTCATCTATGGCTATGTAGTAATTTAGGTTGCTTTTTCGCTTTGATTGCAATATCATTCTCATAATTTCTTTCCGACACTCGTCTTATGTTAATGTAATCATTCCTAGCTCTGTTACATCTAATCCTGTTGTCCTCTGTCCTTTGTCTTCTGTACTTCCTCCATTCCCTCCTGCTTCTCACTTTTGCTTCCTGACATTGTCTATTAAACCATGGGTTATTATATTCCCTCCTGTTTTTTTCCTTTACTGTTGGAATAAATCTCTCTTCAGCCTCCTTGCATTTCAATATGACTTGGTTCATCATACCTTGCACTGTTTTTCCTCTAAGTTCTTCCTCCCACTGCACTTCTCCCAGGTAGTCCCTTATCCTCCTGTAAACCCTTTTCTGTAATCAAGTCTCCTTTCCGGACCTCTTGTCCTTTGGTCACAATTTTAAGCTCCATCATGTAGTCAAAGACTAGGACACAATGGTCACTGGCTCCTAGTGGTATTTCATGTTCCAAATGTTCGATGTCTTCTACATTCTGGGTGAAAACGAGGTCTAATAGGCTGGGCGTTATCCCCTCCTCTTTCCCTAGTGTCTTCCTTCACATGCTGTGTTAGGAAATTCCTGAACTACCATCTTCGCTCCCCAGGTCTCCTCCCCGCCATGGGGATTCCTCGTTTCCCAATCTATCTCTCCATGATTTAGGTCCCCCATGACAGCCAGATTCGCCTTCATTCTATGCGCTATTGTTGCTGCCCTCTGCAGTTCATCTATACATGCCTTGTTGCTGTCCTCATCCTCCTGCCTGGGCCTTCTATTGTTTGGTGGGGGATATAGAGTATCAAGATTACAATCTTCTTCCCATCCACGTCAGAGTTCATGTATGGAGCTCGTGCTTTCATTGGTACCCGAATTTTCCAGCTCATCAAACTTCCATTTCCGCATAATTAGGAGTGCCACGCCTCCTCCCTGTCTCTGTGTCCTTTCTTTTCTTATCACCTGGTACCCCTCTGGAAAGATTGCATTCGAGATCATGCCATTTATTTTAGTTTCTACTATTGCTACTATGTCTGGGTCTGCGTCATTAACTCTTTCTTTTATCCCTTCTGCTTTATTGAATACCCAGACAACATGGGTACACCAGCAAACATGTGACTGGCTGCTAAGTGTATCAAGTCGGTGAACTATCACTGTGCCCTCAAAGAACTAAGTCCCAACTGGACTGGCAAATGGAAAAGTCTAAAAACTCTCCTCAAAAGTTAGAGTCCACAATGTCTGAAAATATGACAGTCAATAATCTCCTTTCAAAAGTCCACAAGGCATGAAAAAACTCCCCTAACTGATAATATAACAATATAATTCACTTCACCACAGGAGTTACAATTTGAAAATATAGTATTAATATGTACTATATTTATATATTCCTGAATCCCTGAACCATACAGAAATCCTCCTCTTACCTTACTGGTGAAAAGACAATATATTCTTTATACCATGGCTGAGCGGAGCACAACACAGCACATGTTAACACAGCTACACACACCAGTCAAGACTTGCTCCTCGTGTGTCACCACAGGTGCAGCCACACACTACAACCTGCTACTCTAACCTAAACCCTCTCCCAGTAAAT
>WNGS01160430.1:35260519-35271266 GCA_020271785.1 Procambarus virginalis | reverse complement strand
GATTGATGGTGGTGACGTCGATGCTGGTGGTGCACGTGATGCATGGTGGTTGCATGTGATGCTGGTGGTGCACGTGATGCTGGTGGTGCTCCTGAGGCTGGTGGTGCACGTGATGCTGGTGGTGCACTTGATGGTAGTGCCTGATGCTGGTGGTGCACGTGATGCTGGTGGTGCACGTGATGCTGGTGGCGCACGTGATGCTGGTGGTGCTCCTGATCTGTGGTGCTTCTGATGCTGGTGGTGCTCCTGATGCTGGTGTGCTGCAGTGATGCTGGTGGTGCTACTGATGCTGGTGCTCCTGATGCTGGTGGTGCTCCTGATGGGGTGCACGTGATGCTGAGTGTTGGTGCACGTGATGCTGGTGGTGCACGTGATGCTGGTGGCGCACGTGATGCTGGTGGTGCACGTGATGTTGGTGGTCACGTGGATCACCAGCGACCAATAAGGTGTGGCGACCCAGTGACACATGAGTGTGAGACAGGTGACACAGTGGTGTGGAGACCCAGTGACACATAAGGTGTGGCGACCCAGTGACACATGTGGTGTGGGCCCCTGACCGCACTGTGACACATGAGGTGTGGAAACCCAGCGACACATGACACATATCTGAAGGACCTGGATAAAACACATGGCTCCAGGCGGAGTCTCTTTATTTGTTTTGTAAACAAGCAAGAGGTGGCCGGAGTAACGGAACTGCTCCATGCAAGCATGTTTGCCTTTTCATTGCAAAATAATGAATTGCCAGAAACACTGTAAATAATGAACATACAGTGTGTAGACATTATGAGGACGGCAGGAGCAGCGGGAGAAGATACCCGGGACAGCAAGACACGCTCATGCACCTCTGGATATCAATAATGAGTCGACTCATGACATACTTAAATAAATTGCTCTTTCTCTGAACACCAACATGATTAAAGCGAAGGAAGATGATGTCTTACGATTAAATTAGTCCAGTGATAAAATGCCAATAATAAAACCCATAAAAGAAGATTGAACAACCGGTTTATTTGATTGTAATCAGAAAGCCTCTGACATCGTCTCGCGTAAATGTCTAAAACTAGGGAACGAAAAAGTCAGGAGAGTGTGGTGTGGGTAGGAAGTACCTCTTGGGTACTTCCCCTACACCAGCATTCCGTCAGCCAGGTGGCCCTGGTCGACGACCGGGCCGCGGGGACGCTAAGCCCCGGAAACCTGAAGGTAACCTCAAGCTGGGTAGGAACAGGGTAAGGTGAGGAGAGAGAAGAATAGACGTGAAGATATTCATGAGGATCCCTGCGACGCCTGGGTAGGAACCCTTGTATGACAACCTCTCTTACTATGGCAGTAACTTGGCGCAGGAAACAAGGTTATTCATAGACTGCTTCCTGGAGGATACAATGCTGATGGGGGAGGAATTGGACAGAGAACTCTAGGCACTTTAATTAGGTTTTTAGGGTGGTTTTTCAATCAAGAAATTTCAAATACAAAATAATGAAACGGGAAAAATACCGCTGGTACAATTCAGGTTTTAAATTACAACTGTTAACAGAATCGGAGAAAAATAAACATGTGTTAGTGTAACCCTAATATGCGACCGTCCTCCTGTTTATATTGTACCTGTTGTGACGCCCACAATAGTCACGAATTCGATACTTTAGTTTTTAGATAGTAGTAACTGACTGTAAGTACGTCTTTTGAGATAAATGAAGCTAAAGACAAACCTTCATATTCCTAGGCTAGTATAGCACACATACGTACTATATTAGGCCTCGATACGTGTTAGGCCTGGAGGAGTTAGTTAGTTAGTTGTCAAGCAACCATTAAAAAATTGTTTCCGGTTTGTCCAACTCAGTAGTTCAGATTTCAACTTTCTAATTTCGCTGTACATCGGGTATATATGCTATGGTCCTCATAGTTACTTTTAATACTACATAACAGCAGGATGGTCTGAAGCGTGACACGAGAACCAAAATTAAGTCTAGAGAATACTAAGCCAGATAGCAGACCATTCAGAACCCAGTATACAATCTTTAAGACCGACGGTCGAGAATACCACTCTACACCCCCACACTCAGAAAGTCCGGAGATGAATAACAAGACTGGGACCGGAGGTGAGGGTACTCGCAACCGAGCAACGTCTCAGAGAACTCAACGTGAGAGGGAAGGTGAACACAGAAAACGGTAATGAACACACATTATCAAATGGGGAACTGAAAGAATGGACAAAGTGGCAATGATGAAAATGAGTTACGTTAGGCCTAGAGACTAGTGTTAGGCTTGAGACATATACACCTTGAAGTGATGGCACGAAGAACTTCCTAGGGAAAGACCCACTTAAATAAAAACAGAAAACGAGAAGAGGCTGCCGACTTGAACTCAACGAGCTACGAAGAATTTACGAGAGAAATATTAAGACAGATAGTAATACATTAATGCAGTAGTACCTAGGAAGGTGGGAGACAGGAGCTACTGCCCAACCATGCAATCAAATGGTTGCATGTGATTTCATCTGGATGAGAGTACGGTCCGAAAATATAATATAGAAGGCACCATATCAAAAAAATAAAAACACAAAACATACATTCCAACTTCCTCAACAAAGGCAAATGTGAACGACACATTTTGCTAAGAGACTTTGAATTGGATATCTGTATCTGCTGTGTAGAGTATTCTCAATCACTCAGACAAAGATATCAATATTTGTATTAAATACAGGCATCAATACATCTCGTTATACATTGGCCTTTTTAAATATGGACTTTCATATATTATATATAACTAAAGGTAAAATAAAAATCATTTACCTGATCATAAACCGATTACTGAATGGATACTAAAATAACATTTTTGCACAGGTAAATCTGGTAATGGTTCACGACGTAAGACCGTGACTTGTGTGCGACACTTCAGGAAGTAAACACGTAAAGAGATGCTATACGATTGTAATATAATAATAGGTGGTTGTTGTTGGAGAGGCTCTTTACGTGTTTACTTCCTGAAGTGTCGCACACAAGTCACGGTCGTTACGTCGTGAACCATTACCAGATTACCTGTGCAAAAATGTTATTTTAGTATCATTCAGTAATCGGTTTATGATCAGGTAAATGATTTTTTTTTACCTTTAGTTTATATATAATATATGAAAGTCCATATTTAAAAAGGCACAATGTATAACGAGATGTATTGATGCCTGTATTTAATACAATATTGATATCTTGTCTGAGTGATGAGAATACTCTACACAGCAGATACAGATATCCAATTCAAAGTCTCTTAGCAAAATGTGTCGTTCACATTTGCCTTTGACTTGAGAGGAAGTTGGAAAATGTATGTCTTTGTGTTAATTATTTTTGATATGGTGCCTTCTATTATATTTTCGGGACCGTACTCTCATCCAGATGAAATCACATGCAACCATTTGATTGCATGGTTGGGCAGTAGCTCCTGTCTCCCACCTTCCTTGGTACTACTGCATTAATGTAATTACTATCTGTCTTAATATTTCTCGTAAATGTCTTTCGTAGTTCGTTGAGTTCAGTCGGCAGCCTCTTCTCGTTTTCTGTTTTTATTGAAAGTGGCTCTTTCCCTAAGGAAGTTCTTCGTGCCATCACTTCAAGGTGTATATGTCTCAAGCCTAACCAGTAGTCTCTAGGCCTAACGTAACTCATTTTCATCATTGCCACTTTGTCCATTCTTTCAGTTCCCCATTTGATAATGTGTGTTCATTACCGTTTTCTGTGTTCACCTTCCCTCTCACGCGGTGAGTTCTCTGAGACGTTGCTCGGTGGCGAGTACCCTCACCTCCGGTCCCAGTCTTGTTATTCATCTCCGGACTTTCTGAGGTGGGGGTGTAGAGTGGTATTCTCGACCGTCGGTCTTATAAAGATTGTATACTGGGTTCTGATGGTCTGCTTATCTGGGCTTTAAGTATTCTCTAGACTTAATTTTGGTTCTCGTGTCACGCCTCAGACCATCCTGCTGTTATGTAGTATTAAAAGTAACTATGAGGACCATAGTATATATACCGATGTCCAACGAAATTAGAAAGTTAAAATCTGAACTACTGAGTTGGACAAACCGGTAAACAATTTTTTAATTGTGTTGCTTTGACAACTAACTAACCTAACCCCTCCAGGCTTAATACACGATATCAGAGGCCTAATATAGTACGTATGTGTGCTATACTAAGCCTAGGAATATGAAGGTTTGTCTTTTAGCTTCATTTATCTCAAAAGAATTACTTACTAGTCAGTATACTACTATCTAAAAACTAAATACGTACGAATTCGTGACTATTGTGGGCGTCACAACAGGTACAATATAAACAGGAGGACGGGTCGCATATTTAAGGTTGCACTAACACATGTTAATTTTTCTCCGATTCTGTTAACAGTTGTAATTTAAAACCTGAATTGTACCAGCGGTATTTTTTCCGTGTCTATCCCTCATTATTTTGTATTTGAAATTTCTTGATTGAAAAACCACCCTAAAAACTAAATCTAAAGTGCCTAGAGTTCTCTGTTCCAATTCCTCCCATCAGCATTGTATCCTCCAGGAAGCAGTCTATGAATAACCTTGTTTCCTGCGCCAAGTTACTGCCATAGTAAGAGAGGTTGTCATACAAGGGTTCCTACCCAGGCGTCGCAGGGATCCTCATGAATATCTTCACGTCTATTCTTCTCTCTCTCACCTTTACCCTGTTTCCTACCCAAGCTTGAGGTTACCTTCAGGTGTTTCCGGGGCTTAGCGTCCCCGCGGCCCGGTCGTCGACCAGGCCACCTGGCTGACGGAATGCTGGTGTAGGGGAAGTACCCAAGAGGTACTTCCTTACCCACACCACCACTCTCTGACCTTTTTTCGTTCCCTAGTTTTAGACATTTACGCGAGACGATGTCAGAGGCTTTCTGATTACAATCAAATAAACCGGTTGTTCAATCTTCTTTTATGGGTTTTATTATTGGCATTTTATCACTGGTCAAATTTAATCGTAAGACATCATCTTCCTTCGCTTTAATTCATGTTGGTGTTCAGAGACAGAGCAATTTATTTAAGTATTTCATGAGTCGACTCATTATTGATATCCAGAGGTGCATGAGCGTGTCTTGCTGTCCCGGGTATCTTCTCCCGCTGCTCCTGCCGTCCTCATAATGTCTACACACTGCATGTTCCTTATTACAGGTGTTTCTGGCAATTCATTATTTTGCAATGAAAAGGCAAACATTGCTGCATGGAGCAGTTCCGTTACTCCGGCCACCTCTTGCTTGTTTACAAAACGATAAAGAGACTCCGCCTGGAGCCATGTGTCTTATCCAGGTCCTTCAGATATGTGTCATGTGTCGCTGGGTTTCCACACCTCATGTGTCACTGGGTCGCCACACCACATGTGTCACTGGGTCGCCACACCACATGTGTCACTGGGTCTCCACACCTCATGTGTCACTGGGTCGCCACACCTTATGTGTCACTGGGTCTCCACACTACATGTGTCACTGTGTCTCCACACCTCATGTGTCACTGGGTCGCCACACCTTATGTGTCGCTGGGTCAGTGGCATCACGTGCACCACCAACATCACGTGCACCACCAGCATCAGGAGCACCACCAGCATCACGTGCACCACCAGCATCACGTGCACCACCAGCATCACGTGCACCACCAACATCACGTGCACCACCAGCATCAGGAGCACCACCAGCATCACGTGCACCACCAGCATCACGTGCACCACCAGCATCACGTGCACCACCAGCATCAGGAGCACCACCAGCATCAGGAGCACCACCAGCATCAGGAGCACCACCAGCATCACGTGCACCACCAGCATCAGGAGCACCACCAGCATCAGGAGCACCACCAGCATCAGGAGCACCACCAGCATCACGTGCACCACCAGCATCACGTGCACCACCAGCATCACGTGCACCACCAGCATCAGGAGCACACCACCAGCATCACGTGCACCACCAGCATCACGTGCACCACCAGCATCACGTGCACCACCAGCATCACGTGCACCACCAGCATCACGTGCACCACCAGCATCAGGAGCACCACCAGCATCACGTGCACCACCAGCATCACGTGCACCACCAGCATCACGTGCACCACCAGCATCACGTGCACCACCAGCATCACGTGCACCACCAGCATCACGTGCACCACCAGCATCACGTGCACCACCAGCATCACGTGCACCACCAGCATCACGTGCACCACCAGCATCACACGTACCAAGAGATAACTGATCTCCAGGAAGCACCTGCGGAAAATGAGGTCCTCCTCTCATATTAACGCTGTCCAGCGCCCACACTTCTTTATTTCTCGCTTGGTGCCCTTAACCCCGGCTCCTCCCAGCCGCCCCTCGTGCCCTCACGAACCCTGAAGACTCATACGAGCGTCGGCGTGGGAGGAGACTCACCTCATATGGACGTCGAAGTGGGAGGAGACTCACCTCATACGGCGTCGGAGTGGGAGGAGACTCACCTCATACGGGCGTCGAAGTGGGAGGAGACTCACCTCATACGGACGTCGGAGTGGGAGGAGACTCACCTCATACGGGCGTCGGAGTGGGAGGAGACTCATCTCATACGGACGTCGGAGTGGGAGGAGACTCACCTCATACGAGCGTCGATGAGTAAGTGATTGATTAATGAAGATTAAGCCACCAAGAGGTGGCACGGGCATGAATAGCCCGTAAGTGGTAGACTTGTTTTTGTTCAGTAAATGTGTGCTGTGCTGAGGTTGCATTTAATCGTCAGGCAACTACCGCGGGGGAGGATACTGCTGGACAGTGTTTATGTGGGTGTCCAGCTGCTGGACGCCTTTTATGACCAGAAGAGTGGCAGTGTTGATGGCTTCAAAGAGGTTACTGCTAGATTCAGGGACTCTTAAAGCTCTTCTAAGGTCGTTGGTTGCTTTTCATTCCAGGAGATAGTGAAGTAGCGGCTTTTTTGTGATTGTTTGGTAGAAGATGCACTCTCACTATCGGGTTCACCAATCTCCCAGTTGTATCTGTAACCTAGACGTAGTCTATATAACACAACTGCCATTTCCCTGTGGGTGAGTAAATAAATTCAAATCATACAACAAAGCAGCTATTTTTTTCCTCCACATCTTTAGCTGAAATGTTCTTAAATGACCGTCTCACAGAGCCACGTAACGGAGGTTCGAACTCGCGTTACGTACTGTCCCGTCACACTCGCGTTAGTCGTCTCCTCCTCCTTATGTATATATTTCCATGCTTGTAGCCCTGTCGTAGACTGTGAATTGAATAATATTGATGATTATTGGATCAGTCCCCATTATACGTTACGTGTATTTTATAATGCCTTAATTCTAGCCATAAGATAGTTCTATAATCCTAGAACAAGCGAGAAACTTAAACTGAAAATATTATATATATACTCCTAGCATAACACAGTTGTCTTATTTCTTAATACCTTAAAAGCAATATTGCATTTAAAACTTTGAATACGCTGAAGATTTATTAATAAACACCTCACCCGCTTGTAAAAGTCCCATGCCAAGGTGTCATAAATTGCTGTGGTGAAACTCGAACGAATTTGGAAGACAGGAAGAAGTACAATATATAGTTTACGAAAAAAATAAGACGAGTGTAAAGCACTTATCGCATATGACTATATAACAATCAGATAAGATAGGACGATGTTCTGTGATAGGACCACTGGATAGGGGCTAGGATAGAGGGACGGAGTGAAGGGACAGTGCCCAATCACTTGCACCATGCGTGTAGTTACTGTTGCTAGTGGGTAGACCATCTACCCTTTCACCCTCACAGTCAATCCTTCATCTTCCTTTCCATCGCAACCAAGTTCATAATCAGCCTTCAAGTACCACACCAGAAAAATATTCATGTTGTCAATGTGTCACACCAGGCTGTTGGAGGCCGGCCGGACCGGCAGTCCATTATGTTTATTGACACTAGCGGGTGTCTGGGAGTATTTTTAGAGTCGTACACCAGGCACGACTGCGACAAAGGCTGCAACAGTAAACAAAAAAACTAAAATCTTGCGTGTTCAAGTGCAGTAAAAATGTCGTTATTTCTATTCGTGTTGAGATTAGTGGGATTTTGTGTATTTTGTGTATTATTATTCACCTATTTTGTAATAAAATTGGCGGCTCCGCACCACACTATTCCAAGCTGGATATTATTTTCCCCTTTGTTTTCTCATATTTCTTCTTATTCGTCTTCTTCATATTGTTTGTTCTAGTTATTATTCTTTTCATACAATTTCCACATCTTTGCTTTTCGTGCAATTATTCTCGGGTTGAAATTGAATTTTTTATGATGTGTCATTACTTTAAACTGATTTTCATTCAGCAGCAATTTACACTACTGTGTTCTTTTTCTACCACACATGTGTATGTATAACAACTTCTGCATGCAATGTAAACGATGTCAGCACGCAATGTACACGAAGTCAGCACGCAATGTACACGATGTCAGCACGCAATGTACACGATATCTGCATGCAATGTACACGATATCTGCATGCAATGTACACGATGTCAGCACGCAATGTACACGATATCTGCATGCAATGTACACCATGACAGCCTGCAACATTCATATTAATAGAAAGTGACCTAGCAATCAATAGATCTTGACACTAGTTTTATGACGGAGACGAGAGGTGAGGAAGGTTTTCATGTCTGGTTGAATATATATGAGTCAGACGGTGTGAAATAATGCGTAGTAGATCGACGAAATATAAGAAGAGCCGCTCGCAATTGGTAAATTTTGTGTGTTTGTGATGTTCTGTGTGTGTGTGTTGTACTGTGTGTGTGTGTTGTACTGTGTGTTTGTGTTGTACTGTGTGTTTGTGTTGTACTGTGTGTTTGTGTTGTACTGTGTGTTTGTGTTGTTCTGTGTGTTTGTGTTGTTCTGTGTGTTTGTGTTGTTGTGTGTGTTTGTGTTGTTCTTAGTGTTTGTGTTGTTCTTAGTGTTTGTGTTGTTGTGTGTGTGTGTGTGTTGTTGTGTGTGTTTGTGTTGTTGTGTGTGTGTGTGTTGTTGTGTGTGTTTGTGTTGTTCTGTGTGTTTGTGTTGTTGTGTGTGTTTGTGTTGTTGTGTGTGTTTGTGTTGTTCTGTGTGTTTGTGTTGTTGTGTGTGTTTGTGTTGTACTGTGTGTGTGTACTCACCTCGTTGTACTCACCTAGTGGTGCTTGCGGGGGTTGAGCTTTCACTATTTACTCCCGCCTCTCAACAGTCAATCAACAGATGTACAGATTAGGCTGTTTACTGTGGCTCTACTGTGTCTGGCGGGCCTGTGGGTCGCTGGTAGTGGTGCGGCTGTTTGCTGTGTCTGTCTGTGAGTCTGAGTCGTCATTAAGTGTTAAAACAGAGTGTGGACGGGTAAGGAATCATGAGGGGAAAGCGCCAAGTCATTACGACTATATAGCACTTGTAAGAGATCAGGATAAGGACTTGGGATGGGACGGGAGGAAGGAATGGTGCCCAACCACTTGGACGGTCAGCAGAGTGTGGGAACCAGAATATACAAGGGTGATTTGTAACTACTCGTGAACCTGCTGTAGAGAGTGGGCGAACCCCAAACAGTTAATGAGATCCGAAGCACCAGAAGGCTTTTCATAAGAATAACAACAGTTGATTGGGACGTTTTCATGCATGTAAACTATTAAATAAATGTAACCAAAGCCGTTAGATATTGAGGAAAGAAGTTCGTAAGTACTTGCGTAACTGCTTCGTGAATCTGGCCCTAGATCTTAAGCAACTATCGTAGTTACCTTTACTGAGAAACATTACAATAATCGTAGCAAGAGAAATCAACCAAACGTGTTCTTGGTTCAGAGGGCAGCTTGTCCCAGGAGTGTAGCCCGCCACCGTGATTATTACACCATAACGTGAGCTGGAACTGTGATCCATGTTGGCACGGGCTCAATAATAGCCACTTGTGGCCATGTGTGAAGACTTGTGGCCATGTGTAGAGACTTGTGGCCATGTGTGAAGACTTGTGGCCATGTGTGAAGACTTGTGGTCATGTGTGGAGACTTGTGGCCATGTGTGGAGACTTGTGGTCATGTGTGGAGACTTGTGGCCATGTGTGGAGACTTGTGGCCATGTGTGGAGACTTGTGGCCATGTGTGAAGACTTGTGGCCATGTGTGGAGACTTGTGGTCATGTGTGGAGACTTGTGGCCATGTGTGAAGACTTGTGGCCATGTGTGAAGACTTGTGGCCATGTGTGAAGACACCTCTTTACTGTTCACTCAAGAACACCGCTTTACGGTTCACTCAAAAACACCACTTTACGGGTCACTCAAGAACACCACTCTACGGTTCACTCAAGAACACCACTCTACGGTTCACTCAAGAACACCACTTTACGGTTCACTTAAGAACACCACTCTACGGTTCACTCAAGAACACAACTATACGGTTCACTCAAGAACACCACTCTACGGTTCACACTCTCACAACAACACCACTTATCGTAAACATTTGTGAGATTGTCTAAGCTGCACTTCTCCCAGGGTTCGATACCAACGTTGTGAATAATGGAAAACGGAATTAATAAATCATAAAGTTTGGGTTATTGTGGCATTTACCGCACCCAGGCACCCAGGAGTAGTGGCACCCAGGAGTAGTGGCACCCAGGAGTTGTGGCACCCAGGAGTTGTGGCACCCAGGAGTTGTGGCACCCAGGAGTTGTGGCACCCAGGTGTTGTGGCACCCAGGAGTTGTGGCACCCAGGAGTTGTGGCACCCAGGTGTTGTGGCACCCAGGT
>WNGS01160430.1:35244614-35254941 GCA_020271785.1 Procambarus virginalis | reverse complement strand
CGGAGTCTCTTTATTTGTTTTGTAAACAAGCAAGAGGTGGCCGGAGTAACGGAACTGCTCCATGCAGCAATGTTTGCCTTTTCATTGCAAAATAATGAATTGCCAGAAACACCTGTAATAATGGAACATACAGTGTGTAGACATTATGAGGACGGCAGGAGCAGCGGGAGAAGATACCCGGGACAGCAAGACACGCTCATGCACCTCTGGATATCAATAATGAGTCGACTCATGACATACTTAAATAAATTGCTCTTTCTCTGAACACCAACATGAATTAAAGCGAAGGAAGATGATGTCTTACGATTAAATTAGACCAGTGATAAAATGCCAATAATAAAACCCATAAAAGAAGATTGAACAACCGGTTTATTTGATTGTAATCAGAAAGCCTCTGACATCGTCTCGCGTAAATGTCTAAAACTAGGGAACGAAAAAAGGTCAGAGAGTGGTGGTGTGGGTGAGGAAGTACCTCTTGGGTACTTCCCCTACACCAGCATTCCGTCAGCCAGGTGGCCTGGTCGACGACGGGCCGCGGGGACGCTAAGCCCCGGAAGGCCCTGGAAGGGGGGGTAACCTCAAGCTTGGGTAGGAAACAGGGTAAAGGTGGAGAGGAGAGAAGAATAGACGTGAAGATATTCATGAGGATCCCTGCGACGTCTGGGTAGGCAACCCTTGTATGACAACCTCTCTTACTATGGCAGTAACTTGACGCAGGAAACAAGGTTATTCATAGACTGCTTCCTGGAGGATACAAATGCTGATGGGAGGAATTGGGACAGAGAACTCTAGACACTTTAAATTTAGTTTTTAGGGTGGTTTTTCAATCAAGAAATTTCAAATACAAAATAATGAGGGATAGACACGGGAAAAATACCGCTGGTACAATTCAGGTTTTAAATAACAACTGTTAACAGAATCGGAGAAAAATTAACATGTGTTAGTGTAACCCTAAATATGCGACCCGTCCTCCTGTTTATATTGTACCTGTTGTGACGCCCACAATAGTCACGAATTCGTAAGTATTTAGTTTTTAGATAGGAGTATACTGACTAGTAAGTAATTCTTTTGAGATAAATGAAGCTCAAAGACAAACCTTCATGATTCCTAGGCTAGTATAGCACACATACGTTACTATATTAGGCCTCTGATATCGTGTATTAGGCCTCGAGGAGTTAAGTAGTTAGTTGTCAAAGCAACACAATTAAAAAAATTGTTTTCCGGTTTGTCCAACTCAGTAGTTCCAGAATTTCAACTTTCTAATTTCGTTGGACATCGGTAATATATACTATGGTTCCTCATAGTTACTTTTGAATACTACATAACAGCAGGGATGGTCTGAAGCGTGACACGAGAACCCACAAATTAAGTCTAGAGATACTTTAAAGCCCAGATAAGCAGACCCCCATCAGAACCCAGTATACAATCTTTATAAGACCGACGGTCGAGAATACCACTCTACACCCCCACACCCAGAAAGTCCGGAGATGAATAACAAGACATGGGACCGGAGGTGAGGGTACTCGCAACCGAGCAACGTCTCAGAGAACTCACCACGTGAGAGGGAAGGTGAACACAGAAAACGGTAATGAACACACACATTATCAAATGGGGAACTGAAGAATGGACAAGTGGCAATGATGAAAATGAGTACGTTAGTGGCCTAGAGACTACTGGTTTAGGCTTGAGACATATACACCTTGAAGTGATGGCACGAAGAACTTCCTTAGGGAAAGAAGCCACTCTTAAATAAAAAACAGAAAACGAGAAGAGCTGCCGGGGGGGGGACTGAACTCAACGAGCTACGAAGACATTTACGAGAAATATTAAGACAGATAGTAATTACATAATGCAGTAGTACCTAGGAAGGTGGGAGACAGGAGCTACTGCCCAACCATGCAATCAAATGGTTGCATGTGATTTCATCTGGATGAGAGTACGGTCCCCGAAGATCTATAATATAGAAGGCACCATATCAAAAAAATAATTATAACACAAACACATACATTTTCCAACTTCCTCTCAAGTCAAAGGCAATGTGAACGACACATTTTGCTAAGAGACTTTGAATTGGATATCTGTATCTGCTGTGTAGAGTATTCTCAATCACTCAGACAAAGATATTCAATATTTGTATTAAAATACAGGCATCAATACATCTCGTTATACATTGGCCTTTTTAACTATGTGACTTTCATATTTATATAAACAATAAAGGTAAAATAAAAATCATTTACCTGATCATAAACCGATTACTGAATGGATACTAAAATAACATTTTTGCACAGGTAAATCTGGTATGGTTCACGACGTAACGACCCGTGACCTTGTGTGCGACACTTCAGGAAGTAAACACGTAAAGAGTAAGATAAAAAAAAATTAAATTTTATCCGAATTTTAGGGTTTTCCTTACTATGCGTGCAGGAATTTCATTCATATACGGTTTATTGTTTTCGGTTATTGTTCCAGTATTTTAGTCCAGAAAATATCGGGACAATAAAGCGGATACATTGTAAATGGACAGTATCAAAGAACTTTGTATATGAATGCTCTCTCTGCCCGTGTGTGTGTGTATGTGTGCTCTATTTTGTGTTGTTGTGCATGTGTTGTGGCTTGACCTTTGTTCATGCTGTTTGTCCTGCCTTCACTCGTCAATTAACAGGTGTTACAGTTTTTCGTGAGCCTATTGTGGCTCTATCATATCTACATTTGAAAACTGTGTATGGATCAGCCTCCACCACATCACTGCCTAATGCATTCCACCTTTATACTACATCTAAACACTGAAAAAGTCTTTCTAAACGTCCCTGTGGCTCATGTGGGTACCCAGTTTTCAATACGTGTGTCCCCTTGTTCGCGTACGCACAAGTGTTGAATAGTTTATCCTTGTCTACCCAGTCGATTTCCCGTGAGGATTTTGTAGGTAGTGATTAATGTGTCCCTCTTACTCGTCTGTCTTCTAGTGTCGTAAGGTGCATTTCCCGCAGCCTTTCCTCGTAAACTCATGCCTCTTAGTTCGGTGACTAGTCCTAGTGGCATACCATCATTGAACTTTTTCCATCTTCGCCTTGTGCTTGACAAGTACGTACTCCTGCTGGGGCACGCATACTCCAGTATTGGTCTTACATATGTTATAATGCACACTATATTCTACCCACTCTCAAGACTACGAACCAATATAGAAGCATCAAAGAGTAGTATGGGCCATAGGCCCTCTCGCGTTTACTTCCATTCTTTATGCTCTCATATCCAATTAATACCCACCGTTTCGTGTTCTGTCTGGTGTTTGTCACAAGTTTGTTATACATCTCACCCATAACTGTTTCATAATATCCCTCACCCAAATGCGAGTATAATTGACGGATTAGCGTGTTTACAGGTTACAGTTGTGTTGTAAAGTAAAGTTTTTGAAAATGTAATAAGTTATATACGAAACGCGTTCAAGGCTCGCGTGAGACAATAAATAAAATAATTTTGGAGAATGATTTTTCAAATTACCCATCGCAGTGAAAAAAAAAGAACATAAGAAATGGAGAAAATTCATGTTAAATTATTAATCTCCTTTTCGGCTCATATATAACAACTATATAATATATATATATATATATATATATATATATATATATATATATATATATATGTGGTGTGTGTGGTGTGTTTGTGTTGTGTGATATCACGATAATTACACGTGATTTTATTTATATATATATATATATATATATATATATATAGATATATTATCTATATATATATATATATATAATTATATACATATTCAAACAAGCCTGAATGGTCCCCAGGACTATATGCAACTGAAAACTTCACAACCCCAAAAGTGACTCGAACCATATACTGCCAGGAGCAACGCAACTGGTATGTACAGGAGCCTTAATCCCACTTGACCATCACGATCTGACATAGGAAGTGTTAGCCGAATCTATTTAAACGAGGCTTCCACCCCTCTGTGGCACTCGGATGGAAATCTTGGGCTAGCATTTTATCAATCACCTCATTCTTTGGGGCACCGTAAGGAACACAAATGCGAAACAAGCCTGACTGCTTCGTCGGCTAATCATCTCCTTATGTCCGGATCGTGATGGTCAGAGTGGATTAAGGCGTCCTGAACATACCAGTTGCGTTGCTCCTGCAGTATGGTTCGAGTCACTTCTGGGGTGTGAGTTTTTCAGTGTATATATATATATATATATATATATAATATATATATATATTATATATATATATATATATATTATATATATATATGTCGTACCTAGTAGCCAGAACGACTTGTCAGCCTACTATGCAAGGCCCGATTTGCCTAATAGGCCAAGTTTTCATGAATTAATTGTTTTTTCGACTACCTAACCTACCTAACCTAACCTAACCTACCTTTTTCGGCTACCTAACCTAACCTAACCTTAAAGATAGGTTAGGTTAGGTTAGGTAGGGTTGGTTAGGTTCGGTCATATATCTACGTTAATTTTAACTCCAATGAAAAAAAATTGACCTCATCATAATGAAATGGTAGCTTTATCTTTTCATAAGAAAAAAATTAGAGAAAATATATTAATTCATGAAAACTTGGCTTATTAGGCAACTCGGCCTTGCATAGTAGGCCAAAAAGTGGTTCTGGCTACTAGGTACGACATATATATGATATATAATATATATATTATATATATATATATATATATATATATATAAAAGGAACGGGGGTGGTATGGGAAAAGCACACAGAAACTGTATTGGATGGACCTACATTCCCTCCATGCGTTATGTGTTGATTTCCTCCGATGCTATGGGTTCCCCTTCTTCCAGCCAGAGGTGGTAACTTCCCTCCATAAATATATATATATATAGTATTATATATAATATATATATATATATAATATATATATATATATATATATATAGATATATATTATAGATATATATATAGAATATATATAGGTAATATATATATATATATATATATATATATATATATATATATATATATATATATATATATGTATATATATATATTTATATTATATTATATATATATATATATAATATATATAATATATTATATATATATATATATATACATATATATATACTAAAACTGCTTAAGTATGCAGTTTGTTTTGTGTTTGTATTTTATCGTATTGAAACTGACAAAAGCATATATATGCTTTGCTAATTACAAGAAATCCGAGTCAGTTAAATGTGGCAGGGTTCTACCGTAGACTAATGGCATGCGCTGTCAAAATCCAGAGTTCTCCATCCCAAGAGAAAACTCATGTCCCTATAACTTTCAAGGTCAACAACCAGAACATTGAAACGTGTAGGTAGCACAATACCTTGGAGTTGGTATTAACAGTGACATTGCAAACGATCTACACCGTAGGTTAAAAGAAAGACTAAACCATGAAAACACTTACTGGTAAGAATATTGGTATTAATATTAAATATGCTAGACTATTCTATATGATGTTGTTAGATCTCTCGTTGATTATAATGCTCTGCACTTAATTAATTTCCCCTCCCTGTGTTGGACAAACTTGAAGTAGTACAGAATGAGGCCATGAGGATAATTCTTGGTGCCCCAAGATGCACAAGAATCATTAACATGTGGGATGAACTGAAGCTTCCAACCATACTAGAGAGAATAATGCAAGTCAACACTACCTTTTGCCTTAAAGTCATGAGAGACCCTACATCTCCTGCATTGCTCAGAGACAAATTATTTAGTGCTGTTAACACCCATTTGACTGGTGCCGACATACCAACTCACTCCTTTTATGATAAATGGCTGAGCAACAATGCCTACAATGTCTTTAAACTTAACATTCCTTTTAAGTGCAATCTACCTGTCGCTGATATTCCTCTTTATCTGTACCCAACCATTCAAGTATCGTACACACCTGTCACCAAGAAAGATAATGAGAATCTTGCTCTTCTCAAAGCTGTCACACTTGAAACAATTGCCTCCTCCATCGAGAATTTAAGATCTCACGAGCACTGTGTCTACACCGACGG
The DNA here is from genome assembly GCA_020271785.1 of Procambarus virginalis. Lineage (NCBI taxonomy): Eukaryota > Metazoa > Arthropoda > Malacostraca > Decapoda > Cambaridae > Procambarus > Procambarus virginalis. The sequence goes on along the minus strand of WNGS01160430.1, from coordinate 35,248,917 downwards.
CTCAGTCCAATCCTCTACTGGACGGACTGCAGCAGCATGTAGGTTTTATAGAAATAATATTTGCACAAAGACTGTCAGTGTCAGGCTAAACAACTGGCTGACCTCCACACAAGCAGAACTAGCAGCATTACACTTAGCTACCAGTACATTACAAAACATTGGAGGAGGAATAATATTCTGTGATTCAAAGTCTGCTCTTCAAGCAATCGAAAACTTCTCTTGTAAAATCGACAGCAAGAACCTCATACTCCCAATTATAAATGATCTAATTGCTGCACAGAGTAAAGGGCCTCGAATCTCCTTTGTATGGATACCTTCACACATAAATATAACCCATCATAATAAAGTTGAATTAGATCTAGGTATCCCCATCTCTGCTGTCAAAACTGTGTTGGTCCAAACACTCAGATCTGTTAGGAAAGAAATTACTGACTCCCAACGACCTGAAAGTACTAGAATGAAAAGCTATGATTTGTTCAGATCTGAAACCTGTATCTATGGGCAGCATAAAATGTCCACTAGACTGTATTCACTTAGTTGTGTTTGCGGGGGTTGAGCTTTGCTCTTTCGGCCCTCCTCTCAACTGTCAATCAACTGTTTACTAACTACTTTCCCCCCCCCCACACCACACACACACACACACCCCAGGAAGCAACCCGTGACAGCTGACTAACTCCCAGGTACCTATTTACTGCTAGGTAACAGGGGCATTCAGGGTGAAAGAAACTTTGCCCATTTGTTTATGCCTCGTGCGGAAATCGAACCCGCACCACAGAATTACGAGTCCTGCGCTATCCACCAGGCTACGAGGCCCCTACGAGGCACTGTACGACACAGTAGTTGCAAGGATCAGGTTGGGTTACCGTTACCTGTGGCAGGTGGCTGCAGGTGACGGATCTCGTCACTGTGAATCACACAGATTCACAGTGACAGGTTAAATTATGCTCAGCTCCATCCACACTACGAGAACATGTGTCACTCCAACAACGCTTCCATCAGCCATCAACACACACATCAGTTGTTGTGGTTCATCGTGTACATTTCATAGACTTTAAAATTTAAACATGAAAACAAAACCTCATAACAACAATCATGAGAAGTGCATAGAATAAAGAATTTTTAGATGTTTGTATTAAATTGGGTCATCATCTCTAGAGCTACATTATAGCACGTCCTGCTATTATAAATCTTTTATACCATCAGGAACGTGGCTGCTGGAGCCAAGCGATTAATTCACCGATCGTGTTCATCTTTTATGCCTTTGGTGTTTATATTACCGTGTCTTATATGGCCTATAACAATTACGATAAAGACTTGCTACACCCTGAGACAGCAGGCTCTTACCCAGGTTACCTTACCCAGCTCCCCCAAGCTTCCAGCGGCTCTCCCTTCCCTTACCCCAGCTTGCCTTGCCAAGCTCTCTCCCTCTCACCTACTCACCTCTCCCTCAGCTTCAACTAACGCCAGCACAACAACCACGGTTTTCCAGGATGGGTATCGAAGCGCAGTTCACGAGTTTCTCGGATTCTGAAATGGCTTTGGTGGTCTACGGGAAAACATTCTGGGGAAAAAGACTCAGTATGTATGGCTGCATTTTGAGAGCGGCCGGAAGGAGAGAGGCAACACACACCACGAGTTTTCTCTCTCTTCTTTATCTTTTACTTATTTTTCAGTTACCTGCATGAATGCCTGCGTTTCTGGCCATGAGCTTTGTTCTTGGTGTTTTACGTCAGTTTCTTTATTATTTTCATAGTTGTTGTTATTACTTTCACGTTCCTGTGTTTTGTTTGTGTGAATGTGTATGCTTGTTCTGCACCCTTATATTTGTGCTCTCTGCCTGTTAGTGCTTTTGTCTTGCTCGCCTCTCTCCCTCTCCTCAGTGCCTCGCCCTCACAGACACGGAACATCTTGCTCGCCTCTCTCCCTCTCCTCACTGCCTTGCCCTCACAGACACGGAACATCTTGCTCGCCTCTCTTCCTCTCCTCACTGCCTCGCCCTCACAGACACGGAACATCTTGCTCGCCTCTCTCCCTCTTCTCACTGCCTCGCCCTCACAGACACGGAACACCTTGCTCGCCTCTCTCCCTCTTCTCACTGCCTCGCCCTCACAGACACGGAACATCTTGCTCGCCTCTCTCCCTCTCCTCAGTGCCTCGCCCTCACAGACACGGAACATCTTGCTCGCCTCTCTCCCTCTCCTCAGTGCCTCGCCCTCACAGACACGGAACATCTTGCTCGCCTCTCTCCCTCTCCTCACTGCCTCGCCCTCACAGACACGGAACATCTTGCTCGCCGCTCTCCCTCTCCTCAGTGCCTCGCCCTCACAGACACGGAACACCACAGAACAGGGCACTAGTGCCCCCCGCCTCTCCTACCTCAGCCAGGTCCACGCCGGGCCGCTCCTGGGATGAATACCTGTGGTTTAACTCTCTTGTGCCAGAGGCAAATCTTCCTCCGCCCTTCCTTCTTATGTCTTTATCAATATTTCTTCATTATTATTCATTCACTCGTTCACTTTACAATGTCTCATCTAGTATTTGTCTCTACAGTTTCTCTTTGGTTCTTTAACGCTTTCTATTTCCTTTAAATTGTACGTTAATTTAATTAATTCACACTTTCTCCAAGTACCGTCACTCTTGCTCCATCTACCGTCACTCTTGCTCCATCTACCGTCACTCTTGTTCCATCTACCGTCACACCCTTAACCATCTATCGTCACACTTCTAACCATCTACCGTCACACTCCTAACCATCTACCGTCATACTCATTATACTTGCATCAGACGATCCCATTCCGCATCTCTCTACAGGTTTATACAACACATCTTGTACACCACATATGTAAGACCAATCCTGGAGTATGCGGCCCCAGCATGGAGACCGTACCTTGTCAAGCATAAGACGAAGCTGGAAAAAGTCCAAAGGTATGCCACTAGACTAGTCCCAGAACTAAGAGGCATGAGTTATGAGGAAAGGCTGCGGGAAATGCACCTTACGACACTGGAAGACAGAAGAGTAAGGGGGGACACGATCACAACCTACAAAATCCTCAGGGGAATCGACCGGGTAAACAAGGATGAACTATTCAACACTGGAGGGACGCGAACAAGGGGACACAGGTGGAAGCTGAGTACCCAAATGAGCCACAGAGACATTAGAAAGAACTTTTTCAGTGTCAGAGTAGTTAGTAAATGGAATGGACTAGGAAGTGATGTGGTGGAGGCTGACTCCATACACAGTTTCAGATGTAGATATGATAGAGCCCAGTAGGCTCAGGAACCGTACACCAGTTGATTGACAGTTGAGAGGCGAGACCAAAGAGCCAAAGCTCAACCCCCGCAAGCACAAATAGGTGAGTACATCTACTCAACGGGCGTAGAGGGCGAGGAGTGGAGACAATGATCTTGCCCCGAGGTCCGGGGCGTGGGATGAGGATTGTGGAGAAAAAGCAGGTAAGCAAGATAACCACCAGGACAAAGAGCCAAGCCATTACGACTATATATAGCACTGGAAGGGGTCAGGATAAGGATTAGGATGGGACGGAGGAAAGGAATGGTGCGAAACCTTGGACGCTCTGGATTGAATGCCGACCTGCATAATGCGAGCCCCAAGTATACCGTGAATATGTACGTATTATGGTAGGCCGAACATATATAATATAGGTGAGCATATTATGTAGCGCGAGTGTATTATGAAACCGGATATGTATCACTATGGATGGGGAACAATTGTATTTGGTTCGGGCTGTGTCTGGCTGTATCCGTCGTCCGTAAAGATGTGTGGAGAATGTGTTAAGAGAGATGTGTATATTACGGCAGCTTGTAGGTGTGTATAGTCTCCATGGTGTAGTCTTGTGGCCTCCCTGTGTCTCCACCTGCTGTCTGCCTCGTCTCTGCTTCATCACCACCCTTCATTTTTATTATTCTTGCCCTCCCGTCCTTGCTTCGTTCATATCATTCCCCTACTCTTTTATCTGTATATGTGTATTCTGTCTGTCTCTCAGTCTCTCTCTTCTCTCTCTCGTATATATAACAATTTATTTTCCAATTTATGTTTCCTATCTTCCTCCGTCTCCCCTACCTTCCTCTCCTTTCTCCATTTTCTCAATTCCTATCACATGCTTTACTCTCTTACATCTCACCCTTCTTCTCCCATCCCTTGCTCTCTCCTGATCTCTCCTCCCTCCCACCCTGTCTCTCCCTCCCTACCTCCCCCCCCTCTGTCTCTACCTCGTCCTACTGGCGGAGGAAAAATGTGGATGTAATTTTAGCTGTAGAGTTAATAGCATTAACGTGTATTGTG
>WNGS01160430.1:35215052-35235070 GCA_020271785.1 Procambarus virginalis | reverse complement strand
GATACTGCGGAGCTAAACGATGAACTTCTACGCCACTTGTCCCCCAGCCAACAAAAACTCTTAAAGAACCTCACCCCCCCCCCCCCCCCGATTGATTTTGACCTTTGGACCCCAATCTTCCAGGAGTGCCAGTCACGGTTTACGTATGCTTTCATCCTTCACTTCCGTCCCATACTTCTTGCGGCATACGCCGGGCACTTGTTGCACTCTGATCCGCCCCCCCCCCCCCCCCGCTCAACGAAAAACGGATCGATTTCAATAGCTCATTTTATCAAGGAAGGCCTTCCTCCCCTACAGAACCCGCTTTTGTAGCTTACCACGCGCTAATGCTCCACCAGTGGGTGTGTGTGCCCTATCCACACTCGACCCTTAACCCCCATAGCCCAACGCATGACCCATGGCCCCACAGCCCTAACCCCCCAATTTCCCCACCCCCCCAACTCCCCTAGTTTTTCCTCCTAGTCTGTGTCTACACTCAATCGTAGTTCCCCTCCACCCCCCCTCTCGGTCCACCACGCTCCCCTCCCCCCCCGCCCCCCCCCCCGCCAACCACACACAAACAACTAACAGTAAGTCGGCCGGCGGAGCTAAACGGATCCAACGGTAACCGAATTTACTGAGCTAGGCTGAAAGAAAAGCTATCGAGTGATTTCCCTAAAGAACGTTGACAATTTCTTGCCTCGGCCAGGCAGTGGAACTCGGAGAAGGCAAGTGGTTCATTATCGGAAGGTCTAACTGACGCTCATGCTCATACCTGTGCGTTGTGTGGGAGTGGCTACAGAGAAGGGACTGGTGCATAGTGGAGAAAGGAGACAGCGGAAGTCAAGAATATGTGATATCCGATCTTTTCCAGGAACCCCCTACAAATGGAAGACGCAATTTATTACGCAGGTGGGGAGTACAGGCAAGATGTGGTGTAGATCCTGGATATATGGTCAGCTCTGAGAGCGTAGCTGGACTGGACCATCCTAGGCTGCAGGGTGGCGTACTAGAAATCGAGCATCCTATTTTTTCCATGGCAGAGTATGTATTTAGTCTACTGTCTAAGAGTTCCGCTAAGATGGTCGGTTGCACCTACCGTCCATGCACACATCGCCCGAAGCTGGCCGATGCTAGTCTGTCCTACCCCGAGGTACGAATGAGCGGTGCTAGTGGACAAAGGAATAGTCAGGTCCTATACTCGGGGCAGCCAATATTCTTTCTAACTTCATTCGCTGTAAGCGAAGCCCGTGCAGTGAAGCGACGGAAGAAGAACCTGAGCTCGTGTCCTACTGTGTACCTGTGAATTGTGTGTGTTACAGAGAATCCGCGGTACTCCAGTCGGCGACGGATAGGAGGCAGCGACGAATGACCACGTCCAGGTGCTATGAGGGTGTAACTAGCTAGTGCCAACCGCAAGCCTCCCTAGCAAATGACCGGGTGTCGACCATGGCTACTGTGTCGTGAATGAGGACCCCAGCAAGGCACTAGAGTGCCTGTTATTGGTACAGCATCCAGGTAGCTGTGAGACGCGGGTGTGATGTGGGCGTCTAGAAAAGGCAGCACCATCGTTGAGGAATGAAGGACGGGAGTTGCCATGGCTAGGGCTAGGGTAGTACTCGTAGTGGTGTTCCCTAGTATCCAGTGTACTGAAGGTATTGTGTGTTGAGGAAACACGGGAGTTGACAAAGGCTGCATCGAGGAGTGCTTAGTGTGCTATGAGAGTGACACTTGTGTACATATTAATTGTAGTAATACTTCCTTTAGAATTATATATGAGGTGATGGGTAAAGATGATTATATGTGGATATATTGATAATTGATGAAGTGTCGTAGTCAATGCAAACTCCCCAATTGTTTACTTACAATTAACGAGCTCCCCTCCTCTCCCCTTGAAAGCCTCTACTACTTGGGGCCGGATACAGACTTTAGTTCCGCTAGCAAAGAACTACGGTTGCTACCCCTCTGTTCCGTTAACGGTGTGTGTGTGGGTCGTTTGTGTGTGTGTGTGTGTGTTGTGTTGTGTGTGTCGTTCACTTAGTTGTGTTTGCGGGGGTTGAGCTTTGACTCTTTCGGCCCGCCTCTGAAACTGTCAATCAAACTGTTACTAACCTTCCCCCCCACCCTCACACACCACCACACCACACACCAGAACACAGCACCTCACCTCGCTAACTCCCAGGTAACTCCCAGGTGTGTGGGCGTGTTGTGTGTGTGTTATTTCCTGTGCGCGCGCGCGTGAGGACTGCTATGTATTTTAATAGAAGAGTGTCTGAGTTGTCGTTTATGGTGTGGTGTGTTGTGTGGTGTAGGGACTCACCAATGTACTCAACTAATTTGTGCTGGAGTGGGGTTGAGCTTTGGCTCTTGGTCCCGCCTCTCAACTGTCAATCAACTGGTAACAGTTGATTGTGTGTGTGTGTGTGTGGTGTTGGATGTTGTGGCTGCTGAGCATCATAATCCGTTCAGTAGTTTTGGTATTACACAATTACGTTCTGCGCTTGCCAATAGCGTAACATTCGCACACGTTGACCCCAGGGAAAGGGGATGAGTTGAAAATGCCCAAAAACTGCAAGCTGAACTTTAAAATAGTCCATTTAAACATTATAAGTATATAGAAATGTAGCAGGAGATTATTTTGTATAATTCTGGAGAAAAAGAGAGAAGACGCACCGAGTGAACTCAAATATTAGTGAAGAACATTAAATCCCCCCAAGAACAAAAAAATATTTTAATCCAAGAAAAAACTTAACGAAGTGCAGATGTTGGGAAGAATTATTCCATGTCAAACCAGAACTAAAAAAGTTTTTCACAACACTTATTTTATTTAAGTTTCAAACACTGGGCATGCTTGTTGACGGGAAAGACCAGCATCTGAATCCTCAGTTGTTTATGGTCCCTTAAGTGCTCTCTGAGCTTGTTCCTTGCATCTTGCAGACCTGGCTAAGTGCGGGTATTAAGAGACCCTTTTATGTTTCCTACTTTTTCTGGAAAGTCTTTGACCCAGTCGGAACACATACTGAGCCACACAAGGGTGAGTGTAGGTAAAGGGTTCTGAGCCACACTACGGGGGGGAAGGGTCCGAGAACACAAGATGGAGTGTAAAGGGTTCCTGAGCCACAACCAGATGTTAGTGTGCTAAAGGGTCCTGAGCCACAGGTAGTAAAGGTTCATGAGCTACACCAGGTGTTGAGTAAGGGTTCCTGAGCTACACGAGGTGTTGAGTAAAGGGTTCCTGCGCCACACAAGGGTATGTAAAGGGTTCCTGAGCATCAACGTGATGCTAGGCCTTAAGGGTTCCTGCACGCCAGCACAAGGGGGATGTAGTGTACCACGGGTTCCCTGCGGCGCACCCAAGAGGTAGAGTAAGGGGTTCCTTAGTCGGCCCCCTCTTCCAAAAGAGGTATGTAGGTTCCTAGCCACACAGGTGAGTAACGGGTTCCTGAGCCACACAGGTTTAGGGTTTAGCCACACAAGGTGTAGAGTAAAGGGTTCCTGAGCCACACAAAGCGTTGAGTAAAGGGTTCCTGAGCCACACCAAGATGTAGTTGTAAAGGGTTCCTGAGACACACAAGGTGTAGTGTAAAGGGTTCCTGAAGCCACACAAGGTGTAGAGTAAGGGTTCCTTAGCCACACAAGATGTAGTGTAAAGGTTCCTGAGCCACCCCCCACACAAGATGTAGTGTAAAGGGTTCCTGAGCCACACAAAGCGTTGAGTAAAGGGTTCCTGAGCCCCACAAGATGTAGTGTAAGAGGGTTCCTTCGCTGAGACACACAAGGTGTAGAGTAAAAGGATTCCTGAGCCACCCAAGGGGTTGTACAGAGTTCCTGAGACCACCATCAAGGTGTAGAGTAAAGAGCTTCACCTGAGCCACACAAGGTGTAGTGGTACTAAAAGGGGTTCCTGAGGCCACACAAGGCTGCAGTTTAAAGGGTCTCCTGTATGCCACACAAGGTGTAGAAGTAAGGGTCCTCCTGAAGCCACCAGGTCGCAGAGTAAGGGTTCCTAGGCCACACAAGGATGTCAGGAGTAATAGGTTTCCGGATCTCACCACAAGGTGTATAGAGGGTAACAAGGAGTAAAGAGTTCCTGAGCCACACAAGGTGTAGAGTAAAGAGTTCCTGAGCCACACAAGGTGTAGTGTAAAGGGTTCCTGAGCCACACAAGGTGTAGTTGTAAAGGGTTCCTGAGCCACACAAGGTGTAGAGTAAAGGGTTCTGAGCCACACAAGGTGTAGTGTAAAGGGTTCCTGAGCCAAAAGGTGTAGAGTAAGAGTTCCTGAGCCAACAAGGTGCAGAGTAAGGGTTCCTTAGCCACACAAGGTGTAGAGTAAGGGTTCCTGAGCACACAAGGTGTAGAGTAAAGAGTTCCTGAGCCACATAAGGCGTTAAGTATGTATTTATTTATTTATTTATTTATTATTTATATACAAGAGGGTACCATGGGATGTGAGGATACATAGCATAGTAATTACATTCTTGTAAAGCCACTAGTACGCGCAATGTTTCGGGCAGAAATGCTGCATGTAAGTCCTAAACAAGGTATATATATATATATATATATATATATATATATATATATATATATATATATATATATATTAGTATATTTTGGTAGCAGTCTTTCCTGTAGACATATATTATTAAATATGACCGAAAAAGTAAGTAGAAAGTGACGGTAGATGGAACAAGAGTGACGGTGGATGGAACAACTGTGACGGTAGATGGAGCAAGAGTGACGGTAGATGGAGCAAGAGTGACGGTAGATGGAACAAGAGTGACGGTAGATGGAACAAGAGTGACGGTAGATGGAGCAAGAGTGAGTAATTAATAATTCTAACACGAATTTTCTCAATATTTTTTATGTTTCTTTTCACTGTTGATGGTGATTGAAAAATCAATTCTCCAAAATTCATTTTTATTTCTAGTCTGACGCGACACTTGAACGCGTTTCGTAATAACTTATTACATTTTCAAAGACTTTTAGTTTACACACACACAACTACAACCTGCAAACACTAAACAGAGTTCTTACTTATGCTATGATTTAAACAGCTTTCATTTTATTTTATACCCGCATTTTGGGTGAGGTGATATGTTACAACAGTTTTGGATGAGGTGAACAAACTTTCAACACAGGATAGAACACGAAATATTGGGGTATTAATTGGGTGAATTGAAGGTAAGAATGGAAGTAACTGCAGAGGGCCTATTGGCCCATATTTCTTGATGCTTCTATATTGGAGCGGAGTCTTGAAGTGGGTAGAATATAGTTGTGCATTAATTGGCTGTTGATTGCTGGTGTTGACTTTTTGACGTGTAGTGCCTCGCAGATGTCAAGCCGCCTGCTATCGCTGTATCTATCGATGATTTCTGTGTTGTTTGTTAAGACTTCTCTGGTGATGGTCTGGTTGTGGGAAGAGATTATATGTTCTTTAATGGGGCCCTATTGCTTATGCATCGTTAATCACCTGGTAAGAGATGTTGTTTCTTGCCTATATTCTTGTATACGTGCTTGCCTGTAAGTCCCAAATAACTTGGTATACAGGCAAGACAACAACATCTCTTTCCAGGCAGGAGTAACTTATAGGGCGTTCCAGTGGATAAGGGAGTACCTAAGCAATAGAAAACAGAGAGTTACAGTGAGGGGTGAGACCTCAGATTAGCGTGAAGTCACCAGTGGAGTCCCACAAGGCTCTGTACTCGGACCTATCCTGTTTCTGATATACGTAAATGATCTCCCAGAGGATATAGACTCATTCCTCTCAATGTTTGCTGACGATGCCAAAATTATGAGAAGGATTGAAACAGAGGAGGACAGCTTGAGGCTTCAAGAAGACCTGGACAAGCTGCAGGAATGGTCGAACAAATGGTTGTTAGAGTTTAACCCAAGCAAATGTAATGTAATAAAGATAGGTGCAGGGAGCAGGAGACCAGATACAAGATATCATTTGGGAGATGAAATACTTCAAGAGACAGAGAGAAAGAGAAAGACTTGGGGGTTGATATCACGCCAAACCTGTCCCCTGAAGCTCATATCAAGAGGATAACATCAGCGGCATATGCCAGGTTGGCTAACATAAGAACGGATTTTAGAAACCTGTGTAAGGAATCTTTCAGAACATCAGACCAATCCTGGAGTATGCGGCTCCAGCATGGAGTCCATACCTTGTCAAGCATAAGACAAAAAATGGTTCAAAGGTTTGCCACCAGACTAGTACCCGAACTGAGGGGTATGAGCTACGAGGAGAGACTACGGGAATTAAACCTCACGCCACTGGGAGACAGAAGAGTTAGAGGGGACATGATCACCACATTCAAGATTCTCAAGGGAATCGACAGGGTTGATAAAGACAGGCTATTTAACACAAGGGGCACACGCACTAGGAGACACAGGTGGAAACTGAGTGCCCAAATGAGTCACAGAGATATTAGAAAGAACTTTTTTAGTGTCAGAGTGGTTGACAAATGGAATGCATTAGGAAGTGATGTGGTGGAGGCTGACTCCATACACAGTTTCAAGTGTAGATATGATAGAGGCCAATAGGCTCAGGAACCTGTTCACCTGTTGATTGACGGTTGAGAGGCGGGACCAAAGAGCCAGAGCTCAACCCCCGCAAGCTCAACTAAGTGAGTACAACTAGGTTAGTACACACACACACACACACACACACACACACACACACACACACACACACACACACACACACACACACACACACACACACACACACACACACACACACACACACACACACACACACAAAGGCCACCACCTCAAACATTCACTTGATGTAGATTTAAGCTTTGTTGACCCTAAACTCCTGAGGCCAAACTTCATTAGTGCGCCTCAACTCTTACTTCACCAACTTATAACTTTATAAACTTATTAGCAAACTTAATCAGTGTGTCACGGTGCTTGGAGCTGTACATCCCTTGCATAACAGTTTGGGGTGATGATTATACCTTAAACTAAGATGATTGATGAGTGTGCATGGTGCATGCACTAGGTAGGGGGGGGGGAGGGGGGAGACATTGGACTTTGCAACATCCTCTCTTTAAAGGGAATCTGATTTATATAACATAGGAATTAAGAAAACTGCAAAAGGTCTATGGGCCCACACGAGGCAGCTCCTGTTTACTTCCACCCAAGCTCATCCATATATATGTCTAACCTACGCTTGAAACAATCAAGGGATCCCACGTTTATACTGTTACCAGGAAACTTCATTCCACTAAGCTTCATTTTTCTTTGATGCTGACCAGTCTGCTGCCCACTGATATGTATGTAGTCAAATGGACAGACTATAGAACTAAGAGGTGGCACGTTAAGATCTGACAAATTTATATCTCATTGTCTAACTTTGTGGTTACGAAAATGAGCAGCAATAAAGATGTGAGGACACACAGGGCGGAGGGAAGCATCATAAGGGATCTGGGAGAGCAGCCATATGAGAGCCGGTCGGCCGAGCGGACAGCACGCTGGACTTGTGATCCTGTGGTCCGGGGTTCGATCCCGGGCACGGGCGAGAAACAATGGGCAGAGTTTCTTTCACCCTATGACCCTGTTTCCGAGCAGTAAAATAGGTACCTGGGTGTTAGTCAGCGGTCACGGGCTGCTTCCTGGGGGTGGAGGCTTGGTCGAGGACCGGGCCGCGGGGACACTAAAAAAGAAAAAAGCCCCGAAATCATCTCAAGATGTCAATATAGCCATTGTACAGGCAGGTGAGGAGAGAGACACGGAGCATCCTTCCATTAGGAGTAAGGGAGTTATGCAAGAACAAATGCGCAAACAGAATTTAGAATCAGATGAAATATTTAAGAGCCAACTCTAGGATGGGGAAGGACACTAAGTGAAACCGGAAATATGCAATAAAGGTGAGAGAGGGGGAGGGACAGCAAAAATGGCAGAGGTACTACACACACTCACACCCGGGGAATTAGAAAAGGAGAACACAATGCCAAGAGATACTGCAGAAACAGATAACAAATTTAAAAAATAGTTGGACTATATGACAACCTACTGAAGGAGCCAAGTCGCAGAGCTAAGTGATAAATGTGAGGGAGAACATATAACCTGGAGGAGAAGTGTGCAACACTCAACTATATGAATCATTAGAAATAATAAACAATGTTAAAAAACGAGAGGTTCAAAAATATAAAGACAAATTAATGGGATGGAATACTGAAAATGGGAACATAAGGGTCGAAGTCGTCGCTACAAATAAGACAGTTGAGAACAATGGGGAATGTTGCTCAGCAAACAGCAAACTTCCAAAACATGAACGAGCAAAGAAAGAGGATAATCCAGAGAGAGAGAGAACGCTGATTATTCACGTCCTTCCAGAGATAACGGAGGAAACAAAGTCGAAACGGTGGCAAAACTAAAGAGAATAAGCCTCAACCTCCTTGTGTTCTATGACATGATGACGACAGTGGCACAGGAGAGGGAGAATGGTCACACACTCTTTTCCTGCACTGCCAAACAGCTTTTGACACCGTTCCTCACAAGTGAGTCCTGAGCACACTCGAAGAACAGGCTGGTGTATTGGGTTGAGTACTAAGGTGGGTGAAGGAACACCTTTCTGGAAGATGCAAGCACTCAAGGGTCGGCACAAGGGCCCATCCTGTTCCTATACATGTAAACTATCTACAGAGTAATTTATTATTTATCAAGTTTGGCTGACAATGCAAAGTTAATGAGCGACCCAGAACTGAGGAAACCTGCAGTACATTTTAGGAAGAACTAAGCGATCTCCAGAGATGGTCTGTGAAAGTGATACTGAGACGGTGATACTAGATACAGTTGATTGACGGTTGAGAGGCGGGACCAAAGAGCCAGAGCTCAACCCCTGCAAACACAACTAAGTGAGTACACACACACACACACACACACACACACACACACACACAAACATCACGGTAGGCTGGCCCACCCGCGATAGGATTGAGCTTAGTGCCGTGTTATCCGCCATGAGCCCTGGGGGAGGTGGAGGTGAGGAAGAGTATATGAGAGGACTAGATAATAGATAGAAGAGGAGGAAAGAGAAAAGGGAATAACAGCAAAATGAGGTGGAAGGAGGAGGAGGGCGAGGAAAGGCTGAAGCAGGACGGATAGTTGAGGGAGAACGAAGAGGAGGTGGGAACAGGAGCACGGGAAAAGAGGTGGGAGTAGAAAAGAAAGAGGAAGAGGAGGCGGGAGCAGAAGGAGAGTTGAGGTTGTAGATGTCTTGGAAGATCACTTTCAGGTCTAAAAATGTCTGTCCTATGTTTGCCCTGGTTCATTATCCTGTTGGTGCTTTCTCTTTTCCCATCTTATTTCCTTACACTTTATCAGACTGAACTCTAAAAGCCATTTGTCTGCCCTTTCCTGAAGTTGAACGTCTTCCCGAATCGATTCCTCGCCCTCCAGCTCTTCCTGTTTCTCTTCCCTCTCCCTTGTCCACCACTGCTTTCTCCTACTTGTCTCTCTTCCTCCGTAACATCGTGGGAGTGTTATCTATGTTTTTATACTCACCAACTGCCTTGTTCCACCTGACCTTCAAATATTTCGTTCTATCTGGTCAGTAAATGGTTGGTGGAGGTGGCTTCCACAACCTCGTAGGTCATTCCACTCGCCGAGCACTGGTTAGGTGACGATAATGATTTATGAACTTGCCTGGGTCATCCTGGCCGGGGAGGATTTACTGGGCGCAAATCCTTAACTGTAGCCTCTGTTTAACGCAACAGTAAAATGTGTACTTGGTTGTAACAACGATTCTTCGCGGCGGGAATCGTATTCCAGGGACCTGCCGAAACGCTACGCGTACTAGTGGCTGTACAAGAATGTAACAACTCTTGTATATATCTCAAAAAAAAAATTCATATTGATGTCCTTGATATGGGTCCACATTTAATGTAGTTCTATTGTACTCTTGTGTCACCATGATCTAAGCATTATATATTTGTCTCGTCATGTTTTGGAAGCTTCCCCTCTCACTCCATTTCTCATCTCCTCATAGTTTCCCTTTTGGAATGCTTGCCTTTTGCTTTCAGTTCCCTTTCTCGAGTACTTTAGCCCTTCTTGGACCAGATACTCAAATGTCAGTACACTGTGATCGTTCATTCCTACTGTGGCCTCGAAGTCAATTTCTCTTATCTCAGAGTCATTCAGAGAGAATTGTAGTTCGAGTCTCGCTGGTTCATCCTTTCCCCTCACTCTTGTGGGCTCCCTGACATGCTGGCTTGAAAAGTTTCTTGTTGCCACCTCCAGTAGTTTAGCTCTCCATGTTTCCTCTCCTCCATGCGGTTCCTTGTTCTCCCAGTCTATCCTTCTGTGATTGAAGTCACTCATGATGAGCAGATGGGATCGAATTCTACAGGCAGCAGAGGCTGCCCTCTCAATTATAGTGTTAACTGCCATGTTGTTTCTGTCATACTCTTGCCTGGGTCTTCTGTCATTTGGTGGAGGGTTATATATTACTGCTACTACTACTCTAGGTCCTCCCATCATCATGGGGCCTGCTATGTAGTCTCTAAACCCTTCACAGCCTGGGGTAACCATCTCCTTGAAACATGTGTGTGTCTGTGTGTGTTTGTGAGTGTTTGTGTGTGCGCGCGTGAATATGGGTGTGTGTGTGCGTGTATGTGTGTATACGTGCGTGTGTGTGCACGCGCGCATAAATGTGTGAGTATTTAAACTGCCTCACTTCATTATTAATAAAAACATTTTCACCCAGCGATATACTTTTAACCTGGGTCAGTAACTACCAATTTCCACATATAAAAAATATTTAACACAATACACGTTAATGCTATTAACTCTACAGCTAAAATTACATCCACATTTTTCCTCCGCCAGTAGGACGAGGTAGAGACAGAGGGGGGGGGAGGTAGGGAGGGAGAGACAGGGTGAGGAGGGAGGGAGAGATGCAGGAGAGAGCAAGGGATGGAGAGAAGAAGGGTGAGATGTAGAGAGAGTAAAGCAGTGTGATAGGAATTGAGAAAATGGAGAAAAGGAGAGGAAGGTAGGGGAGACGGAGGAAAGATAGGAAACATAAATTGGAAAATAAATTGTTAGTAGATAACGAGAGAGAGAGAGAGAGAGACTGAGAGACAGACAGATATACACATATACAGATAAAGAGAGTAGGGGAATGATATGAACGAAGCAAGGACGAGAGAGCAAGAAGATAAGAAAATGAAGGGTGGTGATGAAGCAGAGACGAGGCAGACAGCAGGTGGAGACACAGGGAGGCCACAAGACTACACCAGGGAGACTATACACACCTACAAGCTGCCGTAATATACACATCTCTCTTAACACATTCTCCACACATCTTTACGGACGACGGACACAGCCAGACACAGTCCGGAACCAAATACAATTGTTCCCCATCCATAATGATACAATATCCGGTTTCATAATACACTCGCGCTACATAATATGCTCACACTGTATTATATATGTTCGGCCTACATAATACGTACATATTCACACGGTACACATGGGGGTGGACGGTCAAGAGAGTGAGGGGCTCGCATCATGCAGGTCGGCATTCAATCCAGGACCGTCCAAGTGGTTCTCACCATTCCTTCCCTCCGTCCCATCCTAAATCCTTATCCTGACCCCTTCCCAGTGCTATATATAGTCGTAATGGCTTGGCTCTTTGTCCTGGTGGTTATCTTGCTTACCTGCTTTTTCTCCACAATCCTCACCCCCGGACCTCGGGGCAAGATCATTGTCTCAACTCCTCGCCCTCTACGCCCGTTGAGTAGATGTACTCACCTATTTGTGCTTGCGGGGGTTGAGCTTTGGCTCTTTGGTCTCGCCTCTCAACTGTCAATCAACTGGTGTACAGGTTCCTGAGCCTACTGGGCTCTTATCATATCTACATCTGAAACTGTGCATGGAGTCAGCCTCCACCACATCACTGCCTAGTCCATTCCATTTACTAACTACTCTGACACTGAAAAAGTTCTTTCTAATGTCTCTGTGGCTCATTTGGGCACTCAGCTTCCACCTGTGTCCCCTTGTTCGCGTCCCTCCAGTGTTGAATAGTTCATCCTTGTTTACCCGGTCGATTCCCCTGAGGATTTTGTAGGTTGTGATCGTGTCCCCCCTTACTCTTCTGTCTTCCAGTGTCGTAAGGTGCATTTCCCGCAGCCTTTCCTCATAACTCATGCCTCTTAGTTCTGGGACTAGTCTAGTGGCATACCTTTGGACTTTTTCCAGCTTCGTCTTATGCTTGACAAGGTACGGGCTCCATGCTGGGGCCGCATACTCCAGGATTGGTCTTACATATGTGGTATACAAGATGTGTTGTATAAACCTGTAGAGAGATGCGGAATGGGATCGTCTGATGCAAGTGTAATGAGTATGACGGTAGATGGTTAGGAGTGTGACGGTAGATGGTTAGAAGTGTGACGGTAGATGGTTAGGAGTGTGACGATAGATGGTTAGGAGTGTGACGGTAGATGGTTAGGAGTGTGACGGTAGATGGTTAGGAGTGTGACGATAGATGGTTAGGAGTGTGACGGTAGATGGTTAGGAGTGTGACGGTAGATGGTTAGAAGTGTGACGGTAGATGGTTAGGAGTGTGACGGTAGATGGTTAGAAGTGTGACGGTAGATGGTTAGAAGTGTGACGGTAGATGGTTAGGAGTGTGACGGTAGATGGTTAGGAGTGTGACGGTAGATGGTTAAGGGTGTGACGCTAGATGGAGCAAGAGTGACGGTAGATGGAGCAAGAGTGACGGTAGATGGAGCAAGAGTGACGGTAGATGGAGCAAGAGTGACGGTAGATGGAGCAAGAGTGACGGTAGATGGAGCAAGAGTGACGGTAGATGGAACAAGAGTGACGGTAGATGGAGCAAGAGTGACGGTAGATGGAGCAAGAGTGACGGTAGATGGAGCAAGAGTGACGGTAGATGGAGCAAGAGTGACGGTAGATGGAGCAAGAGTGACGGTAGATGGGGCAAGAGTGACGGTACTTGGAGAAAGTGTGAATTAATTAAATTAACGTACAATTTAAAGGAAATAGAAAGCGTTAAAGAACCAAAGAGAAACTGTAGAGACAAATACTAGATGAGACATTGTAAAGTTGTCGAGTGAATGAATAATAATGAAGAAATATGATAAAGACATAAGAAGGAAGGGCGGAGGAAGATTTGCCTCTGGCACAAGAGAGTTAAACCACAGGTATCCATCCCAGGAGCGGCCCGGCGTGGACCTGGTTGAGGTAGGAGAGGCAGGGGGCACTAGTGCCCTGTTCTGTGATGTTCCGTGTCTGTGAGGGCGAGGCAGTGAGGAGAAGGAGAGCGGCGAGCAAGATGTTCCGTGTCTGTGAGGGCGAGGCAGTGAGGAGAGGGAGAGAGGCGAGCAAGACAAAAGCACTAACAGGCAGAGCGCATAAATATAAGGGTGCAGAACAAGCATACACATTCACACAAACAAAACACAGGAACGTGAAAGTAATAACAACAACTATGAAAATAATAAAGAAACTGACGTAAAACACCAAGAACAAAGCTCATGGCCAGAAACGCAGGCATTCATGCAGGTAACTGAAAAATAAGTAAAAGAGAAAGAAGAGAGAGAAAACTCGTGGTGTGTGTTGCCTCTCTCCTTCCGGCCGCTCTCAAAATGCAGCCATACATACTGAGTCTTTTTCCCCAGAATGTTTTCCCGTAGACCACCAAAGCCATTTCAGAATCCGAGAAACTCGTGAACTGCGCTTCGATACCCATCCTGGAAAACCGTGGTTGTTGTGCTGGCGTTAGTTGAAGCTGAGGGAGAGGTGAGTAGGTGAGAGGGAGAGAGCTTGGCAAGGCAAGCTGGGGTAAGGGAAGGGAGAGCCGCTGGAAGCTTGGGGGAGCTGGGTAAGGTAACCTGGGTAAGAGCCTGCTGTCTCAGGGTGTAGCAAGTCTTTATCGCAATTGTTATAGGCCATATAAGACACGGTAATATAAACACCAAAGGCATAAAAGATGAACACGATCGGTGAATTAATCGCTTGGCTCCAGCAGCCACGTTCCTGATGGTATAAAAGATTTATAATAGCAGGACGTGCTATAATGTAGCTCTAGAGATGATGACCCAATTTAATACAAACATCTAAAAATTCTTTATTCTATGCACTTCTCATGATTGTTGTTATGAGGTTTTGTTTTCATGTTTAAATTTTAAAGTCTATGAAATGTACACGATGAACCACAACAACTGATGTGTGTGTTGATGGCTGATGGAAGCGTTGTTGTAGTGACACATGTTCTCGTAGTGTGGATGGAGCAGAACATAATTTAACCTGTCACTGTGAATCTGTGTGATTCACAGTAACGAGATCCGTCACCTGCAGCCACCTGCCACAGGTAACGGTAACCCAACCTGATCCTTGCAACCACTGTGTCGCACAGTGCCTCGTAGGGGCCTCGTAGCCTGGTGGATAGCACAGGACTCGTAATTCTGTGGTGCGGGTTCGATTTCCGCACGAGGCATAAACACATGGGCAAAGTTTCTTTCACCCTGAATGCCCCTGTTACCTAGCAGTAAATAGGTACCTGGGAGTTAGTCAGCTGTCACGGGCTGCTTCCTGGGGGTGTGTGTGTGTGTGTGTGGTGTGGGGGGGGAAAAAGTAGTTAGTAAACAGTTGATTGACAGTTGAGAGGCGGGCCGAAAGAGCAAAGCTCAACCCCCGCAAACACAACTAGGTGAATACAGTCTAGTGGACATTTTGTGCTGCCCATAGATACAGGTTTCAGATCTGAACAAATCATAGCTTTTCACACTAGCACTTTCAGGTCGTTGGGAGTCAGTAATTTCTTTCCTAACAGATCTGAGTGTTTGGACCAACACAGTTTTGACAGCAGAGATGGGGATACCTAGATCTAATTCAACTTTATTATGATGGGTTATATTTATGTGTGAAGGTATCCATACAAAGGAGATTCGAGGCCCTTTACTCTGTGCAGCAATTAGATCATTTATAATGGGAGTATGAGGTTCTTGCTGTCGATTTTACAAGAGAAGTTTCGATTGCTTGAAGAGCAGACTTTAAATCACAAAATATTATTCCTCCTCCAATGTTTTGTAATGTACTGGNTCTCTGTTTGATACTTTGCGCCGGACTCACAGTGTTCACAGCAAAAGCTTCATTACTTTGCACCTGGTTCACACCTTGCTGCTGGACCAGTCGCTCAGGGCTGCCAAGTCATTGTGCTGTGTCTTCAGTCGTTTTAATTCTCCTCACATTTCTTGTATAACTTTGGGAGAGGAAAGAGTTGCTTTCAATCTTGCAAATCGTTCACAATGATGAGGAATATGCAAGCGATGAGTCACAATAACGTGACTGAAATCTGTTGACCAGACCACACACTAGAAGGTGAAGGGACGACGACGTTTCGGTCCGTCCTGGACCATTCTCAAGTCGATTGTGGAATATGATTGGTCCAAGTAATGAGCCACACTACTGGTACCATCCGCCCACTCTGAGGCGTCATCTCTCTCACTGCGATTCTGTCAGCTCTTGTAGAGAGAGACTCATATCAATATGACAACTTTGCTACCTCGTTCTCCACTTTGTGTACTGGTCCCCTGTGAGGTACTTTGACAGTATGTGTGTGTGTGTGTGTGTGTGTGTGTGTGTGTGTGTACTCACGTATTTGTACTGACGTATTTGTACTCAGCTATTTGTGCCTGCAGGTTCGATCATTGACTCTTGGATCCCGCCTTTCTAGCCATAGGTTGCTTACAGCAATGACTCCTGTCCCATTCCCTATCATATCTAGTTATAAAATTATGAATAGAGTTTGTCCCACAACTGCTCTTTAATGCATTCCATTTTCCCACTTAACACACAACTTGTGTGTGCACAACCTACTGTACTTACCTAGTTGTGCTTGTGGGGGTTGAGTTCTGGCTCTTTGGTCCCGCCTCTCGACTGTCAATCAACTGGTGAACAGATTCCTGAACTACTAGGCTCTATCATATCTACACTTGAAACTGTGTATGGAGTCAGCCTCACCACATCACTGCCTAATGCATTCCATTTGTCTACTACTCTGACACTGAAAAAATTCTTTCTAACGTCTCTGTGGCTCATGTGGGTACTCAGTTTCCACCTGTGTCCCCTTGTTCGCGTACCACCAGTGTTGAAAAGTTTATCTTTGTCTTGTCAATACCCCTGAGGATTTTGTAGTTAGTGACCATGTCTCCCCTTACTCTTCTGTCTTCCAGTGTCGTAAGGTGCATTTCCCGCAGCCTTTCCTCGTAACTCATGCCTCTTATTCTGGGACTAGTTTAGTGGCATACCTCTGAGCTTTTCCAGCTTCGTCTTGTGCTTGACAAGGTACGGGGCCGCATACTCCAAGATTGGTCTTACATATGTGGTGTACAAGATTCTGAATGATTCCTTACACAGGTTCCGGATGGTTGCGCTGATGTTAGCCAGCCTCGCATACGCCGCAGACGTAAATCTTTTAAGTGGGCTTAAGGAGACAGGTTTCGTGAGATATCAACTCCTTTCTCTCAGTCCGATTCATGAGGAATTCTTCTCCCATTCGGTATCCTGTGTCTGGCCTAATGTTTCCACTGCCTAGTTTCATTACCTTACATTTACTCGGGTTGAACTTAGTAGCCATTTGTTGGTCCATTCATTTAGTTGGTCTAGGTCATCTTGTAGCCTCATACTATCTTTCTCTGTCTTAATCCTCCTCATAATCTTAGCATCATCAGCAAACAATGAGAGAAAGGAGTCTATACCGTCTGGGAGATCATTTACATATATCAGAAACAGAATATGTCCAAGAACTGTCCTCTACGGGACTCCACTTGTGACGTCTCGCCAATCTGAGACCTCACCCTCTCACACTGACTCGTTGTCCTGTTGCTTAGGTACTCCTTTATCCAATGGAGTACCTTCCCTTTCACTCCAGCCTGCATCTCCAGCTTTTTCACTAGCCTCTTGTGTGGTACTGTATCAAAGGCTTTCTGGCAATCCAAATATGCAGTCTGCCCACCCTTCTCTCTTTCTTGCCTTATTTTTGTTGCCTGGTCGTAGAGTTCAATTAACCCTGTGAGGCAGGACTTGCCATCCCTGAACCCATGTTGATGCTGCGTTACAAAGTTCCTTTTCTCCAGATGTTCCACTAGCTTTCTTCGCACGATCTTCTCCATCAGCTTGCATGGTATACAGGTTAGGGACACTGGTCTGTAGTTCAGTACTCCAGTCTATCCTCTTTCTTGTATATCGTGACTACGTTAGCTGCTTTTCAAATTTCTGGCAGTTCCCCTGCTGCCAGTGATTTGTTATACATTATGGAGAGTGGCAAGCACAATGCTTCTGCTCCTTCGTTTAGTATCCAAGGGAGATTCCATCTGGGCCTATAGCCTTTGTCACATCCAACTCTAGTAAACACTTACTTACTTCCCCGCTGGTAATCTCAAACTCTTCTAGTGGATCAAGGTTAATTACTCCCTCTCTTATCTGGAATTTCTCCTTGCTTTAAAGTGAAGACCTCCTGGAATTTCTTTTTCAGTTCCTCACACACTTCCTGTCATTTGTCAAGGAAGTGACTCCTGCCCCTATCCTTAATGTCATTACCTGTTCCTTTACTGTTGTTTTCTCCTGATGTGGCTATGCAACAATTTAGGCTGAGTTTACTTGCTTGCGATGTCATTTCGTTTTGCCTTTCTGCCTCTCTTCTTATCCTGACATTCATTCTTGGCATTCTGGTATCTCTCTGCTCTCCAGTGTCCTGTTATTCCTACAGGTCTCCATGCCTTTTTACTTGGCTGCTTAGCTAGTCTACATCTATGATAAACCATCTCATTTCGCGTTTTTTCTTTTGGACTGGGACAAACTTGTTTGCTGCTTCCTTACACTTCTGCGTGATGTAGTCCATCATGTCTTGGGCCAACCACAGCAACCACTGTGTGTGTGTGTTTTGTGTGTGTGTGTGTGTGTGTGTGTGTGTGTGTGTGTGTGTGTGTGTGTGTGTGTGTGTGTGTGTGTGTGTATGTGTGTGTGTGTGTGTGTGTGTGTGTGTGTGAGTCACACAGGTTCTGTTCATGCACGGTACATTTATAGTGAACTGTGTTGGGGTGCTGTGGTTGGTGTGGCAAGCGTGGCGGGGTGCTGTGGTTGGTGTGGCAGGCGTGGCGGGGTGCTGTGGTTGGTGTGGCAGGTGTGGCGGGTGCTGTAGTTTGCTGTGGCAGGTGTGGCGGGTGCTGTAGTTGGTGTGGCAGGTGTGGCGGGTGCTGTAGCAGGCGTGGCGGGGTGCTGTGGCTGGCGTGGCAGGAGTGACGGGTGCTGTAGTTGATGTGGCAGGTGTGGCGGGGTGCTGTGGGTGCGGGAGATTTCAGCTGTGAGCTATTTCATGCCAGTGAAACCATAATATTGTTTACCTGCCTGTAACGAGCTAATTGCGACCAGAGTCTGCCTCTAACTACTCCCTGGCTTTAATTAGCACGTCCACTACTCAGGAATCTCTTCTCCCTATGGCATGGTAATTACAGCTTCCCGTGACAACGTGGTATTCTCTGGATCATCTTCATGGCAAATTTTAATTCTGTGTATCCATGGCAACTTTCATCTCCATGACAGTTCCTAAGAAATCCCGCAGCAGGAGTTGCCAGAGCTTGAGAGGAAAACAAGACTGCGGAGCTAACGATGAAACTTTACCGATTGTACAGCAAAAATCTTAAAGAAAACTACGATTGATTTTCGAACTTTGGACAATTCTCTCAAGGAGTGAAAGTAAAGGCTAAGTTGCTTAATCCTCTAACTTACGCTTCATATATACTTCTTGATGGCATACAGAGAAGGGAAATTGTTGCAATCTGATAAAAGAAAACACGGAATAAGATATTTATAGCTATCTTTTTCAGGAAGGTTAAAATAAAGAGATTTTGTTAGATTACTCTGTGTGTATGTACACGTGTGTGTGTGTGTATATTATCTACTTAATCTCTTAGCTCTTGGACCCCGCCTCTCTAACAGATCTATTTTTTCCTCTATTGTGTCTACTTCATATATTTCTCTCTAAGACGCACACACACACACACACACATCCCCAGGAAGCTGCCCGGAGCAGCTGCCTAACTCCCAGGTACCTAATTACTGCTAGGTGAACAAAGTATCAGGTAAAAGAAACTCTGCCCATTTCTTTCTGCCTCGGCCATGAATCGGACCCGGGTCATTAGGACTAAGATAACCTGAGCTCTGTCCACTGTGTGCGTGTGTGTGTGTGTGTTACGAACCCGACTCCATCGTCGGAGCATGGAGCAGCGACGTCAACGCCATCTGTGAGTCTGCTCCCGAAACCCCCACAAAATGGACGACGCCATCTAGCGGTGGCAGGATGATACCAGCAAGAGGCGCTAGATTCCTGTTATGGTCAGCTCGAGAGGTAGCTGGTGCTGACCTCTGGTGAGGTGGCGTCTAGAAAATCAGCGCCATCTATTGTAGGAAGAGTTGTATGTCTATGTCAGAGTCCGTAAGTGGTGTTTCCTAGTGTCCCATGTACTGACGAGTTTGCTGACGATGTGTCTGTATCCACAGAGTCGACGTAGGGCTGCTGTGGAACGAGGATAGTCAGTCTATCCAGGGCAGCCAATATCTCTCTACTTCATTCTGCTTTACGGAAGCAGTGAGCCGCCGCCGAAGAGGAACTGAGTAGTGTTCTACTGTCTACCTGTGAAGTGGCAGTGACAGAATTCCGCGTATCCCGGGACTGGCTAGAGGAAGAGACGACTGACAGTAAGGTGCTACTGAGGAGTGTAACTAGCTAGTTGCAAGAAGCTCCTGCCAGAGGTTCGCTACCCTTGTATTTGTTCGTGAAGAGGCCCAGCAGCACGAGGCTGATGTTCTCTACCAGCACCAGGCTGGAGAGTGATTGTGGGCGTTCACAAGGAGCACCTAGTGAGACTGTAGACAGGCTGGCCCATGGCTAGGGTAGACTCGTTGGTGTTTCCCAGTACTGGTTGAGAACGGTACTGTGTGTTGAGGAAACACGGAAGTTGACAAGGCTGCATCGAGGAGCGCTTAGTGTCCTATGAGAGTG
>WNGS01160430.1:35149688-35160009 GCA_020271785.1 Procambarus virginalis | reverse complement strand
ACAATCCTGGGATGGGAAGGGGGGGGGGGGGTTGTAGATGGCGCCAGACGGTGGTGTTGCCCATGGATAGATTTCTCTCTCTCTCTCTCTCCTCTCTCTCTCTCTCTCTCTCTCTCTCTCTCTCCTCTCTCTCTCTCCTCTCTCTCTCTCTCTCTCTCTCTCTCTCTCTCTTCCTTTTTCATCCCTACTTCACAGCATCTCAAAATATGAAAAAGGGGAGGGAGGGTTTAAAGTGGAGCGAGAGAAAATGTGTGCAGGATGGATACGGATTAGGTGGGGGGAAAGAAACAAAGAAACAAAAGGAGAGAGTGGGAGAGAGGAAGGGAGAAGGGGTACTGGCTGGTTACCTCTTCTAGTATATAAGTTGGATTAACTACGCTAGCGTAGCTGAGTGTGCGTGTAGTTTTGGGTTCAGTACATACTCAAACAAATAATTTGTTTCTGTTTCTCATCTGTTGTGCACTCAAACACAAACGCACACACCACACACACACACACACACACACACACACACACACACACCACACACACACACCACACACAACACACACCACACACACACACACATCACACACACACAAAATAAAACAGCCCCTCGAATTCTGGTCTTGCTCAATATAAACATTACGAGTATGTGAACACATCCAAAGTCGTGTCCTTCCATGTTGACAACTTTTTCAAGAACTCACTCTCCTTTCCAAATCTTCCTTACAGTTCAAGAGTTCCTCTTTTTCTCTCTTCTTCCATATACTTCCGCCATATTCCCCTACTATTTCTCATACACTTTTCTCTCTCTTACCTTCTAGTTACAGCTTCCTTCTTCTCTGTGTTATTCTCCATCACTTGTATATTCCATTTCCTATCTCAGTTTCCATTTGACTCAGTACAGCTAGCCTCTGGCAGGGTGCCATCAACCCTTTCAATTATTTAAATATGTTTTCGTCGATTGTATATGCTCAATTGTGGATAAATATATTAACCGATTTGGTATATATATAAATAATATCCGCACTGGACTAAGGCATCCACACATACACATATGGATGCTGATAATGAATATTACTCCTAATCCTAAATGTAATAATATTAAAAAAAATACTTTTTTATCTTTAGTTAAAATAATAATGATGATCATAAACCATTGCTCCTCCACACCATAACTATTGCCCTCTCAAATATTAATAATTTCCCTTTCACACATAACCATTACTCCATAATCGTTACTCCTTCACACATTGACCATTGATGTTTCATACCTTATCTTTACTCTTTTACACTGATACCTTTAGTTTTGAGCACCTTCACCGTGCTTTGAAACCTTAGCAATTGTCTTTAACATCTGAACTTTTCCCGTTGAGCACAATAACCTCACTGAAGACAAAATGGGTCAGAGGAGTACAAAAAATGTCACACTCCTTCTAAGATATCGAGGTCATTTTCTATTACTGCATATGTTCAATACTGGGTAACCAGGATGATGAAAAGGTTGGTTAAGTTCGCAATGTAAGTAAAGCATAAAAATAGTTATTCACTGGATGGTAATCTGGCACTAACCAATCCTTTAATTGGTTACCAAATGGTAGCAATTTATCTCTGGATCAAGTAGAAGACCTTTTTATTTTTAAATCTGTGAAATGTATACTATAGTAATCAATTTACCATGATATTATATACATGTATATATTACATGCATGAAAAATGTCACAGAACACGTGCCTTAAAAGAACCATAGGGAAAAAGAAAGTTAGAGTTAGCAGTTTTGTCCCGGGAAGGACTTCGTCAAATTGAAGTAACAAAAGCTTGTGGACCAGGTAGGAAGGAGGAGCCATGTGAGAGGTAAAGGTGCCAAATCGTTATTAAACACGAGAACAACTACACAAGTATAAAAATGTAAATAAGGATGAAATTAAAATCATAATAAGACAAAGACCAATGTAGCAATTAATGTAATACGTCTCTACACAAAAGCATATGCTAATAATAAAATATGAAAGCAAACCCATATAAAACAATTTGAAGCAAACAAAGAAACTGAATGAGGATTCAACACAACACAAAGAGGATTCTCTAGACCTTATTGATTTTTTTGTTAAACATAATAACTTGGTTTCTTTTATTAACTATACATTTGAAAAACAATATTACTCTTCCTTTCTCGGATACATTGATCCATAGACGGGATAGAAATTATAAATTTACAGTTTATAGGAAGCTTATTAACATTTCAAATCTTCATTTCTATTCAAATCATAATATTATTAACATATCAAATCTTCATTTCTATTCAAACCATCATATTAAGGTGAAACATTCAGTATGAAGAAATGATGGAGATCTTTTTTGATGAACTGTTGGGTGCATAGCCCTTAATATGTTTCACATACAACTTTCAAACAAATAAAACATTTTATAGTACTAGTCGAAGATTAACTCAGTTCTTCAGAAATATGCTTGTTATTCCTTGCACACTCTGACGGAATTTAAGATCAAAGTTGTGATTAAAAATTAAAGTACAGTAAAGAATATATTAATAAAAAATTCTTCCTGATGTTTTTGATGAGTATACCAAATATCTTTTAGGAATTGAAATATAGTTTACGTTGGCCAATTGGGAAAATCCTTGACCAAACATGTCACCTAGCACAAGAATCTATTAGGTCAGGACATGTTTATAATGGTATGTTCATTCATCTGCGAGTTTTTCACAATCTGATAGATTTTAATACCGCAAATAATTAGGCCTATAGCAAGTTTTTTTTATTAACAGAAAAGAGGGACCAGGGACCAGGTGTGTATGAGATACATAAACTTTTAATCAACATAATTGCTTCCTGGAGGTTGTGTTGTCTTACAGTCGAAGAGTCAAAATAACGTGGCTGAAGATATGACAACCAAACCACAGACCAGAAAGTGAGACGACAACGTTTCGGTCTGTCCTGAACCAATATCAAGTCAATTGTGACGGGAGCGAGACTGATTGATGAAGATTAAGCCACCCAAAAGGTGCCACGGGCATGAATAGCCCGTAAGGGGTGGCCCTTTTGAGCCATTACCGGTATCAATAGATGATACTAAAGATCTATGGAGGTGCGACTGCACCCTGCGTGACGGGAGATGTCTCCTGTGGAGCGAGACTGATTGATTGATGAAGATTAAGCCACCCAAGAGGTGGCACGGGCAGGAATATCCCGTAAGGGGTAGATTTTTTTGGAGTGAATGTAATCTTTGGTCGTGATGGGGAGCGAGGGAAGCACGGGCATTAGCTAAGGCAAGAGAGTGGGGAGAAGCAGGTAAGAGGCGGTAAGAGCAAGAGGAAGGTAAGAGCAAGACGAAGGTAAGAGCAAGACGAAGGTAAGAGCAAGACGAAGGTAAGAGCAAGACGAAGGTAAGAGCAAGACGAAGGTAAGAGCAAGACGAAAGGAAGCAACAAGAAGAAATATAAAAAAGGATATGTGTAATAATGGGGTGTAAGATGAGTGTAAAAATGGGGTTTACAATGGGTGCAAAAATGGGTGTAAAAATGGGAACGTAAGAAAAGAGGATAAGAAAAAGAAAGATAAAAAGGGTAGTGTATACTTTTTTCAAGTCAGGTTTGTTAAGACGGTAAGAACATTTGAGTATGTATTGTGAAAGGGAAGAGTCAACAGCAACAAAGTCAGGACTCGGGTTCATGTTGGGAAGGTTGTGTATCAGATCCGTGTCGACAAGCAACCCGTCCTCACAAATTTAATAAGTCAATATTGACTTATTAAATATGTGCATAGGTGACATACTTAACATAATAGTTTCCTTTGAAAAGCTTCATAGAAAACACCGACCTTACCTAAAATTCTTAGTATGTTAAGATAAGCATCTTATTGCTTTGTAATTACAATTATTACCTAACCTATACCTATAATAGGTTAAGTAACAATTGTAATTACGAAGCTATAAGATGCTTATTTTAACATACTAAGTAGTTTAGGTAAGGTCGGTGTTTTCTATGAAGCTTTTCAAGGGAAACTATTATGTTTAGTATGTCACCTATGCACGCAACTAATAAGTCACTATTGACTTATTAAATTTGCGAGGACGGGTTGCGACAAGACGGCGTCTGTGAAGAGTAGAGACAGGAAACATTATTTTAGAAGAAGACCAATGACTGGAATGATTAGAATCCCTAACATGACAGAAGAGAGCATTGTTTGTGTTTGCAGACTTAGCACTTCTTTTGTGTTCTTTAAGTCTGTCCTTAAGTGTACGGCCAGTTTCACCAAAGTATTGGAAAGGACAAGACCAACAAGAAATAAAGTAGACACTGGCAGCATTAGAAGGAGGAGGAGCATTGCGAAGCAGATTACTACAAAGAGTGTTACCCTTCGTCAAGAGGACGAAGGGTATTAGTGAGAGTTTTGAGTTCAAATATGAAGGGAAGGGAAGGCAGAGCACAGTGCTAATTGTGTTTGGAAACTGGTTTGGGTTTAACGAAATTTCGTTTTGCTTGAGAGTAGGCACTGTCGATCAAATGTAAAAGGTAATCAAGGCGAGAGAAAGATTGTAAATAAAGGAAATTTCAGAATCAAGAAACTGAGGGTCGTTGATGCGTAGAGCGCGGATGAGGAGAGAAACGAGGACACTTTCTTAACACGAGGAGAATGGTAGGAAAAAGAAGTAAATTTCCATGCCACTATGCATAGGTTAGCGGTAGACATAGAAAGAGAAACCCGGACACAAAGCCTTCTGGCTTTATATATATATATATATATATATATATATATATATATATATATATATATATATATATATATATATATATATATAATATGACTGATATCCACTCTCATAATCCATATATGAACCATTCTATTGTTGTGTTAAATTTTCATTGTATTCCATTATTCATTTTAAATTGCTTCATATGTATTTGTTTTCATATTTTATTTTATCTGCCTTGGTTATTGTGTAGCAGCATGTTGTGTTAATTGATTCAGCGGCTTTTGTTTTTTATGTTTTTTTCCTGTAATTCTTCTTTATATTTTAACACATGTGTAGTTAGTTTGTGGGTTAATGACTATTTGGCAGCTATATACCTTTTCCTGTTCCGGCAGCTTTTCATTCTACAGTCTGACGAGGGCCATTGCTGGAAACGAAGGCGCTCTTACTTGATTATCGATGTAATTGTTCTCAGGGTGTGTGTACTCACCTAATTGTGCTTGCGGGGGTTAAGCTCTGGCTCTTTGGTCTGCCTCTCAACCGTTCAATCAACAGGTGTACAGGTTCCTGAGCCTATTGGGCTCTATCATATCTACACTTGAAACTGTGTATGGAGTCAGCCTCCACCACATCACTTCCTAATGCATTCCATTTGTCAACCAACCACTCTGACACTAAAAAAGTTCTTTCCAATATCTCTGTGGCTCATTTGGGCACTCAGTTTCCACCTGTGTCCCCTAGTGCGTGTGCCCCTTGTTGTTAAATAGCCTGTATTTACCTACCTTATCAATTCCCTTGAGAATCTTGAATGTGGTGATCATGTGTCCCCCTCCTAACTCTTCTGTCTTCCAACGAAGTGAGGGTTAATTCCCGTAGTCTCTCCTCGTAGCTCATACCTCTCAGCTCGGATACTAGTGTGGTGGCAAACCTTTGAGCCTTTTCCAGTTTGGTCTTATCCTTTACTAGATTTGGACTCCATGCTGGGCTGCATACTCCAGGATTGGCCTGACATATGTGTTCTACAAAGTTTTGAATGATTCTTTACACAAGTTTCTGAATGCCGTTCTTATGTTGGCCAGCCTGGCATATGCCGCTGATGTTATCCTCTTGATATGGGCTGCAGGAGACAGGTCTGGTGTGATGTCAAACCCCGTCTTTTTCTCTCTCTACTCTTGAAGAATTTCGTCTCCCAGATGATACCTAGTATCTGGCTTCCTGAATCCTTCTTGGCGATTTGTCAAGAAGTCCCTTCTCTCCAGATGTGTTACTAGGTTTTTTCTCACGATCTTCTCCATCACCTTGCATGGTATACAAGTCAAGGACAATGGCCAGTAGTTCAGTGCCTTTGCCTGTCGCCCTTTGTATATTGGGACCACATTCGCCGTCTTCCATATTTCTGGTAGGTCTCCCGTCTCCAGTGACCTACTATACACTATGGAGAGGGGCAAGCAAAGTCCTCTGCACACTCATTCAGTACCCATTGGTGAGATCCCGTCTGGACCAACAGCGTTTCTAACGTCCAGATCCAGCAGGTATCTCTTGACCTCCTCACTCGTAATTCGAACCCTTCCAAGGTCGCCTGGTTTACTTCCCTTCTCCTAGCACAGTGATCTCACCTTGTTCTATAGTGAAGACCTCCTGAACCTCTTGTTGAGTTCTTATCACACACTATTTGTCATTCTCTGTATACCTGTCCTCGCCTGTTCTAAGTTTCATTACCTGTTCTTTCATTGTTGTTTTCCTCCTGATGTGACTATGGAGCAGCTTTGGTTTGGTCTTGGCTTTGTTTGTTAAATCATTTTCATAATTTTTCTCTGCTTCTCTTCTTCCCTGACTACTCATTCCTGGTTCTCTGGATCTCTCTCTGCTTTCTGGTGTTCTCTTATTACGGAAGTTCCTCCATGCCCTTTTGTTCAGTCCCTTTGCTTTCATTCATGCCCTATTATACCATGGATTCTTCTGTTGCTTCTCGGATTTTTCCCTTTGGGACGAATGAACCTGTTTACTGCCTCCTGACACTTTTGGGTGACATAGTCCATCATATCTTGTACAGACGTAGCGAGGGTGATGAGGGAGAGGCTGTAGTAGGAAGAAGTGAGGTAGGTGTGAGATTTTTCTCTACGCCTACCTCCCTTAGGAGGTGGACTACAAGTTTAAAGGCTGCTCTTGGCAGTTAAGCATGCGTCCATTAGAAAAAGGAGAAGCGGGAGCAAACCGCCAGGCTTCCACCAGCAGAGGTGGAAACCTGTCCACACATAGCTGCTGGTTCCCCCTAGTTAAACCTGACGTTAAACCATAAAGGGTAACCGACGGGTTCTCACAATCAAATTTTATATTTGTTGTGTGGCGCTATGCATTGGACTTCGAATTCCCAAGAGCGCAGCCGTCATATCAAAGATTTAAAACAACAATATCAAATATATATCAGAACAATGGGAGTGGTACAGAATAGTTGAATGTTGACATCAAAGACTGTTAACAAATAACAATTTATTATAACAAGAGACTAGACTACTACTTTAAAACAAAAGAATGTCAATGACGTTACTCGAACATAAGCGTGCCACAGAGGAATCAAACACGCAAGCAAGAACAACAGATCTATAATCACAATTACAACAAGTGACACAGTGAGTTCTGGAACACGTCTCCAGTAACCTAACTGTTTCTACGCCTCAGTGCAGTCTACACCTGCAATAGCGGTTGCAATGCAATCCAATCAGTAGCCTTTCAATGACATCAATAACTAATGGGTTCACTGGCAACTCCAGCACCCTTCCTCAAATTAATCTTTACGTTAATGTCCACCCAGTGCACTATAACCAACAGCTAATAGCAACCCTTGCTGTGTGGCTGCATGCTGAACTAACCTGAACACCGGTGTGCCCACTGATGACGCATTATTGCAAACTCAAAGAAAAAGATCACAGACGAAGTTACACCACAGCGTGTGATTTAATTACGTTCCAGTCCAACCAATGGCATTTGCAACACAGCTATTCAACAGCCCATCGAGACATGACGCAGGCTCCATCCTGCTGACACTTCGGGCTGACAACATGAACTAACGGAACAATCTATCCACTGATGACACAAGCAGCAATCAATAGTGACACGGCTTCCTAGTGGCAACTACTCTAATCACAATCTTAAGGCCCTCCAGTCCAACAGGAGCGACCCCCGTAATCGGTGGGTAGTCTAACAGTGACTCACCCCTATCACAACTAAGTGAACACAGTCAGGCAAGGTGGGATTCTGGGACACAGCTCCACTCATCCTAAGTTACTTTACCCTCGTCACTAGACGATAACCAAAAGAAATTGCCTTAATCAATTGCAACATTGATTAGGTGAATAATGATGGAAATTGACTGATCACAGCAGTCAGCAACACGTACTACTTTAATCACAACAAGTGTCTCATTCTAGACAACAACATGAAAGTAATCTACGTTAACACAAGTCCTCCTGTCACAATAACTCAAACTCTTAAATTACATCACACTTGACCCCTTGCAAGTAGTCAGTGAGTAAGTCTTAATTAAGGTCAAACGGACCACTAATTACATCCCAATTGAGTTACGTTAACTAAGCCTACCCCAAGTGGGGGGCTGCTCAACAGTCTGTGTATCACTTAATTACGTTTACTTACTAATGCGTGGCTAATTACCCTAATTAGCCTTGAGCAATTAATTAACTGTCACCAGGACTGATAATTAATCATACATAATACGTCTCACTCCGCAACTGCCTAAGCAGGTCTCATCAAACACTGTGAATTCACGAAGAGGAGTTAATTACCCTAATTAACAATGAGTGCAACTTAATCCACTGTCACCAGGACAGAATATGATTAATATAACGTATTATGCTAACCCCATGACCTCGCTTAACGAGTCATCTGAGTCCTCAAGACCTACCAGACGTTAAGTACTCAACTAATTATCATGAGTCACTAATTGCCCAACCCTGAAAGGCAGTTATTCTCGAGCAACTGACGTTAGCACTATCACTGACAGACTCTGACAGATCCACTCCCACTACGTGAATTCAAGATGAGAATGCTAATTAAATAATTAGCTAGAGTGGTCAATTAATTGTCACACGGACAATTAATTGCACCGGACACGTATTCCCACAAGCTCAAGTTCAACACTGATCTCCCATAACAGCACTCACTCATTCAACAACCTTCAAGTGTGCACCCCCCTTATCCAGTTAATTAACCCTAATTAACTCACTGAATCCTTAAGTACTCCACACAACTCAAAGAAACAAAGTACCCTAAGGTTACACAGGTCACACCTATAATGGCATGCAAAACATAAAAATAGCACTGCCCACATCCAGTTGCGACTACTGCAACTCGTTAATTACTATGCCCACACAGTAATGACTCACGGTTTTGCAACAATCAAGGTATCTTCATATTACTGCCCCATTAATCTTGCAAACGTTGCAAAAGATCGCCCGATCCCGGTGGCTTCAGCAAGACAATATACGTTAATATACGACACCGTCGCTCTACGCGGACAGCTTGCGCTAATTCTCCATAATTAGGCAAATTAACTAATTGCTCGCTCTCATTAAGTGATTGAGAATTTCCCTGAATACTCAAAGAGGCCCCTTAAATCCTCAACACACTTCCTAGGACAGTAATAACGTTTACCTGATAACACTGCACAAACCTGCACATAATGATACCGTCAGCATGCCCACCCATGCTAATGACATCATTAGGCAATCAGTCAGCGATCACATCTACTGGCTCACCACACAACACAAGTACAACAATCATGCAAATGTAACACATGGAAATGCCTTACATAAACAATGTAAATTATTCACCAGGACATATACAGACCCCAGGATATGCCCACTAATAACCCTGCCCCACGGGCCTGCTTAATTTACTCTAACCTGGCCTAATTACACAATGACAGGGTACCATGGCACTAACCAGGGCTGAACGATTATACAGAAACGCCAGACTGGATCATTTATATGATGAATTCTCTACACTGACTGGTCCCAAACTCTAGTCAGTTTACACACAACAATATATCTACAGATATATAATTATAACATTACGTGATTTACAGTGACATTTTCCCACTCCAGGTACTGCCCCACATTCACCTGGGCGTGCCACATACTGGCGTCTCAGTTACTTCCCTAGCCTGGCCGGGCTTGGGGCTCACACAACTTTTCTACTATGATTTCCACTAATCTGAGACACCGATAAAGTACTCCCGTTTCCGTTCACACATTTCCTCATTTCCCCAGGTCCTTACCACCTGGCTGTCAACACATAGCTGGCTCATCGTGCGTCGACAAGGATGTGGCCTAGGACTGTCCTGGGAATGTGGCCAAGGGGGCGGCCACAGGTGGTGGCCAACATGTGGCCCCTGCGTGGCCTTCAGGAGGGTGGCCACGGGTGCGCGTTACGTCACAGCACCCCACCCCACCCGGACTACTCGCGCGCGCGGGGTAAGGTGGCCCGGGCCGGGCCGGGGCCGGGCCGGGCCGGTCCGGGCCGGTCCGGGCCGGGCCGGGCCGGGCCGGGCCGCACGGGTGCCCAGGGGTTGGCCACGTGGGCGCCTGGGGTTATAACACCATAGAAGTGGAGG
>WNGS01160430.1:35107417-35118464 GCA_020271785.1 Procambarus virginalis | reverse complement strand
GCCGCCAGCCGCCGCCTCGAGCGCCCGCGCCAGCCGCCGCCATCACTCCGACGTGGACACCACTTACGCACCGCCAGAGCCAGTGTGTGTGCGGTGTCTCTGTCTGTTAAGCATACAGCACGCCTACTCATGAAATCATCTCAAGATACCGCGAGTACCTCCGTGTCTACGAGCGAAACCAGCTGTCAGGCCACCTACGAGTGCTTGTATAAATGTGCCTGACTGAGTGAGTGAGTAAGGAAAGGTACCTTATCTGTAAGTACAAGATCTTGTCATTGTTTATTGTGTCTGTGTTGATCTGAGGGATCAACCACAGTTCACTTCTTATACCTGCACAGGTTATAGGTGAATCGACGGTGAATGCGTGTTTATCTGTGTGGATCACTGCATTTCACTCGTCTGTGAATGTGAGCTTCACATACACCACACATTTAGTTATTGTGTGATTATTATTGTGCATGTTATGCCTGTCCCATTGACAGTGTATTTGTGTTTATTGCATATCATCATTACCGAGTATCGGTTGGAACTCTTGTGATCCCTTTGCATACCGGCAGTTAGGTTGCCGTGTTAATGATTGGCTGTCAACTGTGTTAAGTTAGGTGGTTCTCCACGAGGGATACGAGTCGATTAGCCAGACGTCAAGAGTCTCGCTAATACAACCATAGCTTTGCTGACGCCAATCGAAAGTAAATCAAGCACCCTGTGTATTATTATTTAAGTTAGTAAATAAACTACTGTTAAGTTTTATGCGGTGTTTCCGTTGAACCACTTCTGAATACTGCCAATATTACTCAAGCCTTCAGCTCTAAGTGTCTTCAACACCGAGTTGCCTAATTCACTAAACTATAAATGTGATGAGGACCCTAGGAGTCCCTAAAGTGTTACATCATGAGGAGATTCCAACGACCAACGTGGAGCAGGACCAGGTGAGGCTATAGTCTGAGAAGAGACCCACAAGGACTCTAACTCGACCTTGCTCCCAGGCCCTGTACGGTTGCTCTCGTATTTTCTATTCTGCTAATTCCGACAGCTTCGTGAAGCGTCTGCCCACATGTACATTGGCGACGTACGCATTGCAGTCGTGACAGCAAAAAAAGAAACACCCCACAAAAGCCTGCACAGGAATATCCATACAAAAAAAAGATGCTAAACATATTATATATATGGACTTAAGTGCAATAGAATATTTAGAGCAGATAGGGACATTTATCAGACAATGGAATCAGAGGCGGGGTGCCAGATAGTCCCACTCCATATTAGGTCATCAGAGGTGGGTGTGGCAGTGGTCAAAAAAACAGTGTAGATAGGTATCCATTATGTAGCACAATGATCATGTTCTTTATACAGAAAAGAATGGTGATATATCTAAGTAAATAAAATTTTTATATATATAATTTGAATAATAAACACAGGTGAGTGCCAGTTACACCCTCTATTGGGGTGTGGGTAAACAGGTTCTTTTCAGTAGGGTGGTCCACCCCCTCACACCTAAAGGCCTTGAGTGTCAATAGGGAGATCCCCTGTACCCTGCCTCGCACCTGACGACCTCGACTGTGGTGTAAGGGAGGCTCAGACCCTCGCCCCAAACTGGTCTTAAAGGTGCTTATATTTAAGGATATATAAGCGAAAGTCTACAGTGAGCACCCACCATAGAGAAGAAATGTAGACATTTACATACCACAGAGTCTATCACAGATTAATAAAGTAATTAGAAGCAGAGCAATGCAAAAGATGTACAGTGACCACAACACAGCAGTTGTAACATCAGGATCTGCAGATTGGTACAAGAATTCAACCAACTACGAACCACTTAGTTTGATGAAAGGGGGCAGTAGAACAACAGAAGTGCACTTACATCGCATCAGGCTTGGATACCCATGTACATGGGAAATAGGCTTACAGGTTCCGGAAGATGAGAGGAAATGTCAACACTGTGGAGAAATGCTCGACAGACCACTGGAACATTATCTAACACAGTGCACAGTTACAAACCCATTAAGATTTCAACTTAGATTCAACAGAGCAGAAGAAGTTGTTAAACACATATGGCAAAATCTTACTAAAGCGACCATACGAGTAATAAATACTCATACTCTGCCCAAGTAAAACAGAAACAAGCAACACTTAGTGGGCCAGCCAGAGGCTTAGGGCCCGCCCAGTGGGCCAGCCAGAGGCTTAGGGCCCGCCCAGTGGGCCAGCCAGAGGCTTAGGGCCCGCCCAGTGGGCCAGCCAGAGGCTTAGGGCCCACCCAGTGGGCCAGCCAGAGGCTTAGGGCCTGCTCAGTGGGCCAGCCAGAGGCTTAGAGCCCGCACAGTGGGCCAGCCAGAGGCTTAGGGCCCGCCCAGTGGGCCAGCCAGAGGCTTAGGGCCCGCCCAGTGTGCCAGCCAGAGGCTTAGGGCCCGCACAGTGGGCCAGCCAGAGGCTTAGGGCCCGCCCAGTGGGCCAGCCAGAGGCTTAGGCCCGCCCAGTGGGCCAGCCAGAGGCTTAGGGCCTGCCCAGTGGGCCAGCCAGAGGCTTAGGGCCCGCCCAGTGGGCCAGCCAGAGGCTTAGGGCCCGCCCAGTGGGCCAGCCAGAGGCTTAGGGCCCGCCCAGTGGGCCAGCCAGAGGCTTAGGGCCCGCCCAGTGGGCCAGCCAGAGGCTTAGGGCCCGCCCAGTGGGCCAGCCAGAGGCTTAGGGCCCGCGCAGGAATATCCCTGCAAAAAAAAAAACATTTCACTTACTCCAGCTATGTCCTTTAAACACTACCCCCCCCCTTATTCCTAGGGGCTTATATAGGAGTATTTAAGGAGTCTTAAATTATAAATCTCCCCAAGGGTTAAAAAAAAACATCAAATAATTTATTAAATGCTTTATTAGGTAAAAACCACAGAAATATAATTATGTTAGTTAATTATGTTAGTTAATAATTGCAGTCTTTGGGGAGCCCCTCATATTTCACTTACTACAGCTATCACGTTTAAACACTGCCCCCCCCCTCTTATTCCTCACCCCCTCCACCTTCCCATCCTCATCTGAGTAGAATTCTGACGTCTCTTGGTCTTGACCCCTTCCCCCTCCTCTCTTGCGGGTGGGGGGTGAGTTGAGTGGATGCCTTTTGGCTGAATTTCCTTCTCACCCTCATCGGAATGTTCTGGAAAGAGATGGGGGAAATAATTTATAGTGATTAAAGGTTTTTATGGGATTATATCTTTATATTAGAAAAATATTCTATTTTCTCTAAGAACAACTTCCTCATACCTCTTCCCCTGCAGGAGCGGCCTTGTGTCCTCTACAGCAGCCATCATCAATTAGGTTACGTAACAGCATCTTGTTTGGGGCAGACCCCCCATGAAGAATTATTACTCTACAAATGTGGACGGGTCCCAAGAACTGTACTGAAGAAAAAAATAAAGAGATAAAAATAGAGGATATAAAAAACTTTTTATTGGGGCAATAAAATAAAATAAATCTATTAGCAGAAAGTGACTTCAATACTAACCAGGCCCCACGAGGAATTCAATCTTCCCTGTGGGTGTTTTTGGAGAGACACCTTCCATTTCGTAGGAGGAGGAGGTTGACAGTCTTCTGAAGGGGGTTGTGGGGTGGGAGGGGTTTTTATAGAGGTTAATCCCCCCCCCCCCTTGATAGGTAGGTTGCCTAGCTAACAAAAATATTCCCTACACCACCTATAAGAACCAGCCCCTACACCTCTACAAAATGTCCTAACACAATGATGTTTCATAGGAAAATATCGCCTCGCATAGGTGAGGGATCGTTTATAGTTTAATTTAAAGTAACGCTGGAAAATACATTATGTAAGTAATGTACTGT
Source organism: Procambarus virginalis (assembly GCA_020271785.1). Taxonomy (NCBI): domain Eukaryota; kingdom Metazoa; phylum Arthropoda; class Malacostraca; order Decapoda; family Cambaridae; genus Procambarus; species Procambarus virginalis. The sequence continues at coordinate 35,114,651 of WNGS01160430.1, read as the reverse complement.
TGAAGGCAACCCCAGATGGCTTATTCTGTGAACAAACATGGCGCAATATAAGCCGCAGGCAAGAGTAAAATCACTCTGGAGTCTGTAGCACATTCCAAACACCTCTGTTATTTTGTTAGTTTTAATAAATCCTTTAAAATAATAGCCATTGCATAACTATAAAAAAAATCCCATGTTTAACTTTATCAACATAAATACGTACCCAATGCCCCATAGTTATTCTGCTGTGTGATGGTAAAATATTAGCTATGAAGACAGTAGGTTTTCTTGATGAGATATTCAAATGTTCTATCTCGTCAGCATTATAACAATCTAGGTAGAACACCCGACCCCCTAGATTATTTTTTAAATTAATATTTATATCATAACAAATCATTATGTTTTTAAGCTCGCACGTCGCATAGAACAGTTCTCTGCCCGTCGATGGATAGTACCACAGTCGTTTCCCCAAACAGTAAAACCAGTCTGTTATATGTAACACCGCCGCCAATTTCAAGCTCCATATGCAAGTTGCCAGATTTCTCCACAGGGAGGGAATCCTTCGTTTGAATGGTGGTCAAGTCAAAGGCGAATATTGATCTTCCCTTATTAAAAGTGTCATAGCCCAGTAGTGAATCACACTCTAAGCCTAATGTCTTCAAAGTTTCGTAATAAAGGCGGGAATAATGGTTGTCGAAATCACCGCCAATTCGGTAAATTGCATTATTGTTCAAATGCACAGCGATACTTTTCAGCTTGCACTTTCAAAATATAATCCATTACCTTGGTGAAGACCTGTATAATAATTCATTGAAACAATTACCATGTAACGTACGTTTATGTTACGTTGTTGGGTAGATTAGATACACAGTATTTAGTGAGTTTCATATTTATTTAGTAGCAGTGTCGTAGACGTTGAGACGAAGCCTGGAGCAGAGCAGAGAGCTGAGTGAGGCCGGAGTCGTGGAGCTCTATGTGGGAGAGCATGGCGGCTCAATTGAGAATTGTGAGTGAACTCGGGGAGTGAGAGCGTGGCGGCTCGATGCGGTCGTAGTCTCTTGTGTAGCCTCTACACAAGGGAGGGAGCAAAGCATTGGCAAAGAATTATAGACCAGTTGCACTAACATCGCACATAATAAAAGTATTTGAGAGAGTGATTAGGAGTCAGGTCACCAATTTCATGGAGACCAATGACCTTCACAACCCAGGCCAACATGGATTTCGAGCGGGAAGATCGTGCCTCTCACAGCTACTTGAGCACTACGATAAAGTCACTGAGGCATTAGAAGAAAAACAGAATGCTGATGTGATATACACGGACTTCGCAAAGGCTTTCGATAAATGTGACCATGGCGTGATAGCACACAAAATGAAGTCAATTGGAATAACCGGTAAAGTAGGACGCTGGATACTCAGTTTTCTGTCAAACAGGACTCAGCGAGTAACGGTCAACCATATAAAATCTAGTCCAAGTGCAGTTAAAAGCTCTGTACCTCAGGGTACAGTCCTTGCGCGCTGCTTTTCCTTATTCTCATATCAGATATAGACAAAAATACAAGTCACAGCTTCGTGTCATCCTTTGCAGATGACACAAAAATCAGTATGAAAATTACCTCGGCTGAAGACATTGAAAAACTTCAAGCTGATATCAATAAAGTTTTCGACTGGGCATCAGAAAATAATATGATGTTAACAGTGATAAATTCCAGGTACTCAGGTACGGTAAAAATGAGGACCTTAAAATAATACAGGGTACAAAACACAATCAAATGTGCCCATAGTAGGAAAACAGCATGTAAAGGATTTGGGAATAATGATGTCTGACGACCTAACGTTTAGGGAGCATAACCAAGCAAATATTGCGACAGCCAGAAAATGATAGGATGGATTACGAGAACTTTCAAATCCAGGGATCCCATCACAATGGTTGTACTCTTCAAGTCACTTGTGCTGTCCCGTCTTGAGTACTGTTCAGTACTCACTTCCCCCTTCAGAGCAGGAGAGATTGCTGAAATAGAGGGAATACAGAGAACATATACAGCACGTATAGACGCGATAAAGCACCTAAATTATGGGGATCGTCTCAAAGCTCTCCAAATGTACTCACTAGAAAGAAGACGAGAGAGATATCAAATAATATACACCTGGAAGATACTGGAGGGCCAGGTCCCAAATCTACACAGTAAAATAACAACGTACTGGAGTGAACGATATGGAAGAAAATGCAGAATAGAACCAGTGAAGAGCAGGGGTGCCATAGGCACAATCAGAGAACACTGTATAAACATCAGAGGTCCGCGGTTGTTCAACGTCCTCCCAGCGAGCATAAGAAATATTGCCGGAACAACCGTGGACATCTTCAAGAGGAAACTAGATTTATTCCTCCAAGGAGTTCCGGACCACGGGCTGTGGTGGGTATGTGGGCCTGCGGGCCGCTCCAAGCAACAGCCTAGTGGACCAAACTCTCACAAGTCAAGCCTGGCCTCGGGCCGGGCTTGGGGAGTAGAAGAACTCCCGAACCCCATCAACCAGGTATCAACCAGGCGGCGGCGGCGGGCACCTGCATGGCGGCGAGCCGGCGAGGGGGGGAAGGCAAAGTCTTTTAAAGGTTGTCTGACCAGTCCCCGCCGTCTGGTAGGGTTATATCGTTCAAAGGAGCTACCGTGGCAACACCGTCCACAAGTTGTTGTTGCTGGGGGTGAGGGGGAGTGCCCTCTCCCCCCACTCCACCATCACCACTGCTAGACTCACAGCCAAGGTGCTTACAGCTACACCATTATTATTAGCTGAATGTCCCATTTGCTTTCGTTTTTTTAAAGAGAAGGACTTACTTCACCTCTACCCCCAGTGGAAGAAATTGGACCCACCTCTTTAAGAGGTGATGGAGTACTCTTTTTTTTATTAAATAAATATTTTTCAGCAGACGAGTCGCGGTACCAGGCAATATTCTTTCACCATTTTTTTTGCCTCGTTATATTTACGTAATTACTTATTAGGGATGAAATTAACGATACAGCCGAAGGTAACAGAGCTGCCATATAGTTCCACCTTGTCTAGAAGTTAGAATATTCTTCAATTTGTACAATGGAGTTTTCTTACGTGCTACAGAACGAATGTCATGCTGATACCTCTGTAATCCATAATTATCTGCGGTTGAGCTGGGATGTTCGTTACAGAAAATTGGCAAAAATTTCACAAATTTATTCAATTTCCTGTCGGTTTAAAGCCTTGATTAGTTTATTCCGCTTCTTGGGTGATAAATTGTTTAACAAAAATAACAGTGATGATGTTTCTCTACGAGAGAGTACTGATGAACTGTCATTTTTTTTAAAATTTGACGATGTCTTGAGTTTAATCCAGCTATTGCTAGAATCTGGATACCCTCTCCACTTGACGAAATATTCTCTGTGTCCTTTCGATGTCTTCAATAATTCCCCACGGGGGACTGCCAGCCATAATGCTCACAGTATACAGGCAAGACTGTTGTATTTTTTTCATGTGTGCCAAAAAGTGCACATGCAACTAAACTCTCTCAAGTATTATATCCTGACCAGAAAACATGAAATCGACAAGTATAATGACAACAGAAGATATCACATAGCAGACACCCTGTTATGCCTTTAGAAACGTGTGTACGGAATTGTTCAGGACCTGTATTCCATTTATGTCAGACCATTCCGGGAATATGTAGCTCCAGCCATGGAGTCCATACCTAGTTAAACACAAGACAAATTTAGAGAAGAGTTCAGCGGGAATGCCACAGACATCGTCCCGGAACTGAGAGTATGAGCTACGAGGAGAGTGCTAAAGGAGCTGAACCCTCACTTCCATCGGAAAACAGAAGAGTAAAGGAGAGACATGATAACCACCTACAAATTTTCAGAGGAATTGACAGGGGTGGACAAAGACAGAACTCTTTAGCACGGGTGGAACACGAACAGAGGGGACACAGGTGGAAACTTAGTTCCCCAATGGGCAACACAGAAACATAGAAAGATTTTTTCAGTGTCACAGTAGTTAACAAATGGAATGATTAAGTAGTGATTTGGTGGAGGCAGACGCCGATATCACAGGTTCTCAAATGTAGATATGATAGAGCCCAATAGGCTCAGGGACCCTGTACATCAGTTGATTGACAGTGAGGAGAGGCGGGACCAAAGAAGCAGGAGCTCAACCCCCGCAAGCACACAGGTAAGTACCATACACCAGTAGTGATCATATTGTAGCTGGTTGTATGCTGAGTTCATATGTATAGTGACATCCAGGACGATTAGCCTAGTATCACAATATTATGTAGTCTATATGATCTCTTTTTCACAATACTCTAGTAATATATTACGTATTGCCATTAATATCTTTTGAACATACCTAGACAAATTATGTATCATTACCAGCTGAATATGCCATGTATTTGTGGAGATATTTGAAGTAGAGTAAATAACAGAAGCCTAATTGTCATGTATCTTGAAATATACTATGTCTATAGTATGGAATGCTATGTAGTGCTGTATAAGACACGCTGTGTGATCTATGATGTAGAATGTATACATATCTTCTTCAAGGTTATCTGGAGATGATTTCGGGCTTTAGTGCCCCCCGGCCCGGTCACTCGACAGGCCTCCAACCCCAGGAAGCAGCCCGTGACAGCTGACTAACTCCAGGTACCTATTTACTGCTAGGTACAGGAGGCATCAGGGAAAAGAAACTCTACCCATTGTTTATGCTCCATGCATAAATATTCCAACATAATGGTGAGAACACATCCAACTTTAATATATTTACGAAGGTAATTGAGGTTGACGTTCGAATATTGACTGTGTTTATTCCTTGCACCTCAGATACGAGTGAGTAAGGGAATTATAAGGAGAAAGCACTTACCATACGAACTATTTAGCACTTGAGGGATAAGAGGATAAGGATTAAGAATTGGACGGAGGAAAATAATGGTACCCAGCCACTCTGATGGACTGGGATTGAACTCACATCTGCAAGAAGCGAGATCGTCCCTCTACCGTCCAGACCAAGTGGTTGCTAAAATTTGAGTGACTCCCCCCCGTTCGGATTCATTTGTGATTTCGTCGTATTTTCATATTTTTCAGCCTAAAGTTGAATGAGAGTGGTGAAGAAGAATATCTTTTATTTTCGTCATCAGAAAAATTATTTAAGGTTTAAAATCTATTAATATAGAATTTTTCAACGGCTAATAAAACTGTTATACTTTGTTGTCGTCACGTTGTAGCGCTGGGTATAAAGGGATGGCTCTGTTCAGCTACCAGGAAACGAACACAAACCTACCACAAACAGGGCCCAGAAAACAAAAAAAATCTAAAGATAGACCACTATCAAATTTGATTTCGAACTAATAACTAATTGTTTCTCTAGTGCCGACGTCCCCGTCTGAAGCAAAAATGAGTAGGCAAATCCTTTTTCAGGCATGCTATTTGGTTTCTCAAAATATTTTTGGCTGTTTGGAAAAATATTGACTTTAGTTCCCATCACTTGCGTCTATAATCCTCATCCAGCCTCATAAAGATCAAGGAAGACTCGCATGAGACTACAATTGAGGAGCCTAAATCGCCAGTCAATAATTGACGAGTTCTAGACTGGTTCCTTTCCTTTGCGACTGGTACGTGAATTTCATATCCGATTACCACTCAAACCATTACCAAAGTATTTCTTCTTTAATATAATGCTTGGAATACACGTTGCGTGGGCTTGAAATAATTAGAGACCATTCCATAATTGCATACGTATTGCAAGAGAGGTGTAATGCAAGGAAGCGGGTCCATATGCAATAAGAACTATTATTTTCGGGTTGAGAGCCAATCAATATCATTGGTTCAGCTTTCCTGAAAGTGTAAGTTTTGAGTGCTTCATTTGTTGTCAAAACAGTTGCTCTTACACTCAGGTGATCAGTATAATCCTGCTTAGTTAGAAAATCTTACACCATCAGAAATCAATCTTGCAAGAACTCCCGACCGTAATCACGTAAATAGAAAGTCAGAAAGGCAAGAGAGGGAGAGAGCCTTTCATTTCACACCCGGATCTTATTCACACATACGTCAGCAGTAGTAGTGCAGAAGCTCTCTACTTGGCGAGCAGACAGCCAAGTTATGTTCTCTTTCCTTTTTGCGTCCACCGTCCAGCCACTTGGGCTGGACGGTAGAACGATGGTCTCTCCTTCATGCAGGTCGGTGTTCAATCCCCGACCTCCAAGTGGCTTTACACCAATCCTTTCCCTCCGTCCCATCTCAAATCCTAATCCTGACCTTTTCACAATGTGCTGTACCGTCGTAATGGCTTGGCGCTTTCCCCTGATAATTCCTCCCCCTCTTCCTCCCACTTCCCCTCCCCCCTCTCCTCACACACTCTCTCCCGATCGTTCCCCTATCCCACTCCCCTTTCTATCTCTCCTCCTCCTCTCTCTCTCCTCTTCTCCTCTCATCTCTTCTCCCTTCCTCTCCTCTCTCTCTCTCTCGCTCTCTCTCTCGCTCCTCTCCTCTCTCTCTCTCTTCTCTCTCTCCTCATCTACTCTCCTCTACTCTCCTTCCTCTCTCTCTCTCTCTCTCTCACTCTCTCTCATCTCATCGCTCTCTCTCCTCGATCTCATCTCTCTGTATGCTACATGCTTATGTCGCTCGCATGTAATCCCCATCAGTTTTGTTATACAATTCGGAACAGAAGAAAAAGTCTTGTGTCTCTCCATGACCTCAGGGTATACCTTACAGTCTCCTTATGACCTAAGGGTATACCTCACTGTCTCTCCATGACCTAAGGGTATACCTCACTGTCTCTCCATGACCTCAGGGTATACCTAAGTTCCATGACTATGTTCTCTCCTCCCCATGACCGGGTAAAGTCCCGCAAGGGTATTCCTCACTGTATCAACAAAATTTACACACATCATTATGAAAAATAACACACCCTAACGAGCCTCAACATTATAAAACAGAGTACTTTGCCTTCACTCTCAAACATCCAGTACGCTTCGCGTTACCCAAACAATGCATCAGATTAATTAGGCCATTATATTTATTCAACGGAATAGCGATATAAATATCGGATTGTTTGTAAACTGGAATTACCACTGCAAATCAAATTAGTTTGTTGAAAATGTTAAACTGTATGTCAGTGCTTATGGCTGATTCTCCTGTGCAGATTTGCAATGTGCGGATGTGTATTGTGCGGGTATTTGTTGTTGTTGTTGATTTGTTGTATCTTCCTGTTGCAGAGGTGTCTGTTGAACATCTACACG
>WNGS01160430.1:35035765-35040604 GCA_020271785.1 Procambarus virginalis | reverse complement strand
CCAGGAGTAAGCGGAAAGGCCCTAGAATGGGTGAAGAACTACCTAACAGGAAGGAGCCAGAGGGTAATGGTAAGGGGCGAGAAGTCGGACTGGAGAACAGTAACAAGTGGAGTACCTCAAGGATCGGTGCTGGGACCAATCTTCTTTCTAATTTACGTAAATGACATGTTTACAGGAGTGGAGTCATACATGTCAATGTTTGCGGATGACGCAAAATTAATGAGAAGAGTTGTGACAGACGAGGATTGTAGGATCCTCCAAGAGGACTTAAACAGGTTGCAGAGATGGTCAGGGAAATGGCTACTGGAGTTTAACACCAGTAAATGTAAAGTTATGGAAATGGGATCAGGTGATAGGAGACCAAAGGGACAGTACACAATGAAGGGGAACAGCCTACCTGTAACGATTCGAGAAAGAGATCTGGGAGTGGATGTGACACCTAATCTAACTCCTGAGGCACATATAAATAGGATAACGACAGCAGCGTACTCTACACTGGCGAAAATTAGAACTTCATTCAGAAACCTAAATGAGGAGGCTTTTAGGGCGCTTTACACTGCATACGTGAGACCCGTCTTAGAGTATGCCGCGCCATCATGGAGCCCCCACCTGAAGAAACACATAAGGAAACTGGAGAAGGTTCAGAGGTTTGCGACGAGGCTTGTCCCAGAGTTACGAGGGAAGGGATATGAAAAGCGACTGAAGGAACTGAACCTTACGACACTAGAGAAAAGAAGGGAGAGAGGAGATATGATAGGGACATATAAAATACTCAGGGGAATTGACAAAGTGGAAATAGATGAAATGTTCACACGTAATAATAACAGAACGCGGGGACACGGGTGGAAACTGGAAACTCAGATGAGTCACAGAGATGTTAGGAAGTTTTCTTTTAGCGTGAGAGTAGTGGAAAAATGGAATGCACTTGGGGAACAGGTTGTGGAAGCAAATACTATTCATACTTTTAAGACTAGGTATGATAGGGAAATGGGACAGGAGTCATTGCTGTAAACAACCGATAGCTGGAAAGGCGGGATCCAAGAGTCAATGCTCGATCCTGCAAGCACAGATAGGTAAGATAGGTAAGGTAAGTACACACGCACGCGCGGGCACACACACACACACACACACACACATATATAGTGATGTGGTGGAGGCTGACTCCATACACAGTCTCAAATGTAGATATGATAGAGCCCAGTAGGCTCAGGAATCTGTTCATTGCCAATTGATTGACAGTTGAGAGGCGGGACCAACGAGCCAGAGCTCAACCGCCGCAAGCTCAACTAGGTGAGTATACACACACGTGACGAGGTGGAACAAGCAGTGGTCTCACGTACAACAGCCACCTTTGCCTCTCACTCCTACGTGGTGGTTCAGTGTCATACAGTTTCCTCCAAGAGCACATTCCTGCTTGAATCTTACATCTTACCTGGATGGTCCAGATGCCACAGGTGTGCTGAGTGTGATGTATTAAAGCTTGGTATTCGGGGAGTGAAGGACTCTTAGTGAGCACCGATGGCGGGAGCAGGAACGCAAATGAGCCGTAACGGAACCTAAGTCGGTACTCGTGCCCTGTACCGGTAGTTAGTAAGTGCAATGTTCTAAAAGAACAAGTTGTGGAAGTCACCTTCATCCACAACTTTGAGGCCAGATGTGACCACGATTTTGAATGTCAGAACACATACATTGTAACCCAACACGTACAAGGCTAGTAGGACCTCTCTCCCTGTAGACAAAAAATGACTTTCTCACCAGGTGGACCTGCTCCTCATTCCTAGCCTCTCTCCAACCTATCCGTGGAAAATGACTTCCCAATCAGAATTAACCAATGTATGCAAAAGCCTGATTTGATTGGTCCAAGTGCCATCACTGAAGACATGGGTAAAACTTGCCCCCGGGTACTTGTGGCTTAGCCTGGGAGTTAGGTACCTGGGAGTTAGGTACCTGGGAGTTAGGTACCTGGGAGTTAGGTACATGGGAGTTAGGTACCTGGGAGTTAGGTACCTGGGAGTTAGATACCTGGGAGTTAGGTACCTGGGAGTTAGGTACCTGGGAGTTAGGTACATGGGAGTTAGGTACCTGGGAGTTAGGTACCTGGGAGTTAGGTACCTGGGAGTTAGGTACCTGGGAGTTAGGTACCTGGGAGTTAGGTACCTGGGAGTTAGGTACTTGGGAGTTAGGTACCTGGGAGTTAGGTACCTGGGAGTTAGGTACCTGGGAGTTAGGTACCTGGGAGTTAGGTACCTGGGAGTTAGGTACCTGGGAGTTAGGTACCTGGGAGTTAGGTACCTGGGAGTTAGGTACCTGGGAGTTAGGTACCTGGGAGTTAGGTACCTGGGAGTTGGGTACCTGGGAGTTAGGTACCTGGGAGTTAGGTACTTGGGAGTTAGGTACCTGGGAGTTAGGTACCTGGGAGTTAGGTACCTGGGAGTTGGGTACCTGGGAGTTAGGTACCTGGGAGTTAGATACCTGGGAGTTAGGTACCTGGGAGTTAGGTACCTGGGAGTTAGGTACCTGGGAGTTAGACTGCTGCTACAGGTTGCTTCCTGTATGAGTGTGTGTGTGTGTGTGTGTGTGTGTGTGTGTGTGTGTGTGTGTGTATTGTATTCACCTAGTTGTGTTTGCGGGGTTGAGCTTTGCTCTTTCGGCCCGCCTCTCAACTGTCAATCAACTGTTTACTAACTACTTTTTTTCCACACNTCACCTGACTCTCCCACACACTCTCCTGCCCTCACCTGACTCTCCCTACACTCTCCTGCCCTCACCTGACTCTCCCACACACTCTCCTGTCATCACCTGACTCTCCCTACACTCTCCTGCCCTCACCTGACTCTCCCTACACTCTCCTGCCCTCACCTGACTCTCCCACACACTCTCCTGTCATCACCTGACTCTCCCTACACTCTCCTGCCCTCACCTGACTCTCCCTACACTCTTCTGCCCTCACCTGACTCTCCCTACACTCTCCTGCCCTCACCTGACTCTCCCACACACTCTCCTGCCCTCACCTGACTCTCCCTACACTCTCCTGCCCTCACCTGACTCTCCCACACACTCTCCTGCCCTCACCTGACTCTCCCTACACTCTCCTGCCCTCACCTGACTCTCCCTACACTCTCCTGCCCTCACCTGACTCTCCCACACACTCTCCTGTCATCACCTGACTCTCCCTACACTCTCCTGCCCTCACCTGACTCTCCCTACACTCTCCTGCCCTCACCTGACTCTCCCTACACTCTCCTGCCCTCACCTGACTCTCCCTACACACTCTCCTGCCCTCATCTGACTCTCCCTACACTCTCCTACCCTCACCTGACTCTCCCACACACTCTCCTGCCCTCACCTGACTCTCCCTACACTCTCCTACCCTCACCTGACTCTCCCACACACTCTCCTGCCCTCACCTGACTCTCCCTACACTCTCCTGCCCTCACCTGACTCTCCCACACACTCTCCTGCCCTCACCTGACTCTCCCACACACTCTCCTGCCCTCACCTGACTCTCCCACACACTCTCCTGCCCTCACCTGACTCTCCCCGACACTCTTCTGCCCTCACCTGACTCTCCCACACACTCTCCTGCCCTCACCTGACTCTCCCCGACACTCTCCTGCCCTCACCTGACTCTTTCACACACTCTCCTGCCCTCACCTGACTCTCCCCGACACTCTCCTGCCCTCACCTGACTCTCCCTACACTCTCCTGCCCTCACCTGACTCTCCCAGACACTCTCCTGCCCTCACCTGACTCTCCCCGACACTCTCCTGCCCTCACCTGACTCTCCCTACACTCTCCTGCCCTCACCTGACTCTCCCCGACACTCTCCTGCCCTCACCTGACTCTCCCCGACACTCTCCTGCCCTCACCTGACTCTCCCTACACTCTCCTGCCCTCACCTGACTCTCCCTACACTCTCCTGCCCTCACGTGCAGCACACCACATACACCAACCATGAACTGACAAGATAGATAAAGATAAACTGTTTAACACAGATGGGACGCGAACAAGGGACACAGGTGGAAACTGAGTACCCAAATGAGCCACAGGGACGTTAGAAAGAACTTTTTCAGTGTCAGAGTAGTTAACAGATGGAATGCATTAGGCAGTGATGTGGTGGAGGCTGACTCCATACACAGTTTCAAGTGTAGATATGATAGAGCCCAATAGACTCAGGAACCTGTACACCTGTTGATTGACGGTTGAGAGGCGGGACCAAAGAGCCAAAGTTCAACCCCTGCAAGCACAACTACGTGACCCAGCACACTACATACACCGGCAAGCAAAATCAAAAGTATAAATTGACTATCAAATGTCAGAAATCAATCATTGAAGCTTCCACAATTAAAGCATACACGAGTGATTGATAACTGATAATACTGATAATTAAGGGCATCTCAGCAGACTGGCTTCCATTCACTCCTAATTTATTCGATGATTTGCAAGCGTTTATGGTGGTAATTAACTGATAATTACCCCAGGAGAAGGCGTGTTAATTAACCCGGGTGTGACTATCAGACGAACATTGTGAATCCTCGCTGACCTGAAGGTTTGATGTGATAACAAGAGGTAATTTATCTTGAACACCTACACACGCACACACACCAGGTTCAATTCCCGGCCGAGACAGAGACAATTGGGCCGGTTCTTTCACCCAAGGCCTCTGTTTAGTTAGCAGTAAATAACTACCTGGGAGTTAGACAGTTGTTTTGGCCTGCACTCTGGCGATGTGTGTATTCTCCTAGTTGTATTCACCTAGTTGTGCTCGCAGGGGTTGAGCTTTGCTCTTTCGGCCCGCCTCTTATCTGCCAATCATCTGTTGCTAACTAGTAGCTATCT
>WNGS01160430.1:35015765-35030765 GCA_020271785.1 Procambarus virginalis | reverse complement strand
GGCTCCACCTCAGTATGTGCTGGAGGTTGGGCTCCTCTTCAGGAGGTTGGGCTCCTTCTCAGGAGGTTGGGCCCCATCTTCCTCACTCCTCTGCTTGCTTCGCTCTCCTCCTTCACTCTGACCCTCTTCCTACCCCCTCCTTTCCTTCTATATCTTTCTCAAGACATACTCGACACTTCTGTGTTCAATTATGTTTAACTTTTTTTTTCTGACTTACGCATCTTCTTGTTTTTATTTCTTCCACTTCCTCTTCCGGAAATGTAAACATTTTTCCTCACCCTTTACTCTCCAAAGTCTATTCTTCAAACATTTTTTTTTATTATTTAATGACTTTCTTCCCTATTCTGCTCATTCTCCGTTTTCAAATCATCCGCGTTCTCTCTCTCTCTCTCTCCTTCCTCTTTTTCTCCGTCGACCAAGCGCTGTTTTCTTGCAAATGAGGCCCTACCGTGGATAAAATAATTTGCTTTCGCTAATGGTTTCTCCATTACTGGTTATTACAAGATCCTTCTCATTTGTAGCTTCTTACTCCATTAATTATAATCTGCTTCTTCCTCGTTTTTTTATGGATTTAATTTTCTATTTGTAGGATTTTCAATTTGATATTACAGGGTTTAGATTTGGTTAGGTTAGGTTTGGTTATGCTAGGTTAGGTTTGGTTATGCTAGGTTAGGTTTGGTTATGTTAGGTTAGGTTTGGTTATGTTAGGTTAGGTTTGGTTATGTTAGGTTAGGTTTGGTTATGTTGGGTTAGTTTGGTTATGTTAGGTTAGGTTTGGTTTGGTTATGTTAAGTTTGGTTATGCTGGGTTAGGGTTAAGGTTCAGCATTCTGTGCAATGTTGGTGATCAATGTCTCCCTCTTCCTTCACATGATTGCTAGACTCCGTTATAATAAAGATATTTTATGATTATTTCTATGTTATGCTAATTCATTGACGTCCAGAGTCTTATGTAATCTTTAATAGTTTATTTTCTAACTTGTGAGACAAGGCATGTGTGTATAATTACCTAAGTGTAATTACCTAAGTGTAGTTACAGGATGAGAGCTACGCTCGTGGTGTCCCGTCTTCCAATACTCTTTGTCGTATAACGCTTTGAAACTACTGACGGTCTTGGCCTCCACCACCTTCTCACCTAACTTGTTCCAACCGTCTACAACTCTGTTTGCGAAAGAAAACTTTATATGCTTTTTCGGCACCTTTGTTTCCTTAGTTTGAATCTGTGTTCACTTGTTAGTGTGTGTGTGTACTCATCTAGTTGTGCTTGCGGGGGTTGAGCTTAGGCTCTTTGGTCCCGCCTCTCAACTGTCAATCAACTGGTATACAGATTTAAGAGCCTACTGGGCTCTATCATATTTGCACTTGAAATTGTGTATGGAGTCTGTCCCCTCCACATCATTGCCTAATGCATTCCATTTGATAACTAATTTGACACTGAACAAATTCTTTCTAATGTCTTTGTGTGTGTTTGTGTGTGTGTGTGTGTGTGTGTGTGTGTGTGTGTGTGTGTGTGTGTGTGTGTGAACTTACCGAATTGTGCCTACAGGATCAAGCGTTAGCTCTTGGGCTCTGTTTTTCCATCCGCCGGTTGTTTAATGCAATGAGTCCTGACCTATTTCCGTATCACATCTTCTTTTAAAATTATGAATGGAACTTTCTTGCACAAACTCATCCTTTAGTGCACTTCCTTACTCACTATTCCCACGCAAAAAGAAAATGTTCTAACATCTCTGTGACTTATCTGAGTTTCAAGCTTCCATCCAAGTTATCTTATTCTATAGGTTTCATTGTGAACATTTCTGCTTTTTCCACCCTGTCAATCACTCTAAGTATTTTATACGTCACTATCATGTCCCTCCTCTATTGCTTCTTTTCTTGTGTCGTCAAGTTTATTACCTTCTGTCTCGCTTTATTCCTTGTCTCTCGCAATTCTGGGACGAGCATTATTGCAAGCTTCTGAACATTATAGAGCTTTCTTGTGTGTTTCTTAAGATTGGGCTCCACGATGGGACTCCATGATTGGGATGCATACTCCAAAACTGGTCTTACGTAGGTGGTGTACAGCGATATAAATGCCTCATTATGTGAGTTTCTGAATAATGTTCTGACTTTTGCTAATGTATGCTGCTGCCGTCATTATTTTTATATGAGCGTCGGTGTTAGGGCTGTTGCTGTGTCCACTCACAGGTCATTTTCTCTAGTCGCTACGAAAAGGTGGTTTCCTTTCATCGTGTACTGTCCTTTTGATCTCCTGACGCTTGTCCCCACTTCCCGTCACCTTACACTTGCTGGTGTTGAATTCCAGTAGCCATTTCTCGGACCAACTCTGCAGCTTGTTTAATTAAATCGTGTGTGTTAGTTTGTATGTACACGTTTTCCTGTCTTAACTTTACTGTGCCCTGGACATAACCGTACGTCCAGTTTCGTCTACCTGCTTCTGCACACGGGACATAAAATGATGTCCTCATAAAATCTAATCTAACTTACGCTTTGTTGATCTTTTTTATCTACATGCTCATAGAACATTCTATTGCGAACACATTGGCACAAAAATGAATGACTTACATAGAAAAATATTGTCAGGACAGTGAAATATGTATAAACTTTCAAAGCACCGTGTCGCACATGTGTCGCTGCATCACCAATACCTGTAACAGTTGGGCCACTTTCCACACTCTTGCGGGTGGGCCGCGACCATGATTCTACGTTTATATTCATATCTCTGTGTTGGGAATTTCATTGCGAGTCCATTGATACCAAAATTAACGCTGTAGGACAAGTGTGGAGTTGACAGCAATCCCAAGAGTAGAAACATTTTGTTGCTGTTTAGCGCTCACGCGAGTCATCTACGTAGTTATTTATTTGGTACTGGTATTCCTATACCTTTCGTGACCGTTTTTACTGACGTTCTTCTAGAGAATTTTATTGCGAACACATTGGTACCAAAATGAAATACGTAGCTCAAGAACTAAGGTCAGAAGAGTAAAAAAGAGTATACACATTTTTGTTTTACCCGCCGCGCCGCGCGCACATACCGCTTTTTTTTTCCTGGTTTGCTGGGAGCGCGAAAGTGTTTTAATAGCCATACCCACCTAATTGTTTTCCAACAAAAGTAAAATACATTACCCGTGTATAAAAAAAAGGAACGCCAATGCTTGAGTGTCAACCTTCACTAAAACTACAATGATTACAAAGAATAAGAACAGAAGACCTGTCACCATAGGACTTGTAGCATGTCTTCCCAGTGGCCAGGTGTAGACCAGCACACTTAGCCAGGTGTGTAGACCAGCACACTTAGCCAGGTGTGTAGACCAGCACACTTAGCCAGTGTGTAGACCAGCACACTTAGCCAGGTGTGTAGACCAGCACACTTAGCCAGGTGTGAAGACCAGCACACTTAATTTGTCACGTGTCTTGTGACACTCCCTCTTATCTACACACACACTCAAGTGTGTGTGTAGATATGAGGACAGTGCCACAGTCTAGTGACACAGTGCCACAGTCTAGTGACACAGTGCCACAGTCTAGTGACACAGTGCCACAGTCTAGTGACACAGTGCCACAGTCTAGTGACACAGTGCCACAGTCTAGTGACACAGTGTAGTGACACAGTGCCACAGTCTAGTGACACAGTGCACAGTCTAGTGACACAGTGCCACAGTCTAGTGACACAGTGCCACAGTCTTCTGACATCAGCGTACCCGGGGTGTGTGATCTGTGTACCAGGGTGTGTGATCTGTGTACCAGGGATACACAGATCACACAAACATTAACGTACTAAGCAATTAGTAGTATTTTGTACTATTCATTTTATAGAGTCTGAAAAAATTATACTAAAAAACTAACTTAAATATTCCTAGGTCTAGTATAGCACACATATATACTATATTAGACCACATAAAGCCTGCATTAGGTCTTAGATCAACCTGTCCTCTTAAAAAGAACGTCGCATTTGGCCGTTTGCCCGTATGGCCGAATTTGGACGTAATTTGAAAATGAAAAAAATATGAAAATAAATTTAGGATTTTTTTTTTCAACAACAGTAAGTTAAGGGTCCTCTGGTAGGTTAGGTGGGCAGGAAATTCTCATAAAGTTTCAAAACGTTATGAAAAACGTTAATTTAAAGTGTCCTCTCATAACCTCTGCGCGTACGCCGGACGACTCAAATAGAAAACGGAACAGAACGTCACTTTTGTGAGTCGATTTCATTTAAAATTACGTCCAAATTTGGCCATATCCCGCATACGGGCCAAAAGTGACGTTCTTTTTAAGAGGACGGATTGCTTAGATAGCCTTTATTAGGCCTAGGAAGGTTAGGATTGCTTAGTTTTAGCTTAGCTTAGATTTAGCAGTCCTCATGGCGCAGTGGTAAAACACACGCCTGGCGTTTCGCGAGCGCTAGCTTTGTCGTGGGTTCGTATCCTGGCCGGGAAGGATTTCCAGGGCGTCCATCCTTAACTGTAGCGTCTGGTGACCCAGCAGTGATTGGGTACCTGGAGGTTTAAGGATTTGCGGGTCGTATTGTTGGGAACATTGGACTAAGGACCTGCCCGAGACGCTGTGAGTGCTGGTGGCTGTACAAGACTGTTAAGAACTCTTGTAAATATAATTAATAAATAAATAAAATACTTTAGCTTGTCTTCCCACATAAGTAAAAATAATTTCCTGTTTGTCGTAATTCAAAAGTCCCGATTTCTGCTTTACAATTGCTGTGTATGTCAGTATATATACTATGGTCTTCATCCTTCCTATAAGTACTACCAGAACATGAGGCTGGCCTGTATTACCACTGCGCCACCAAAACATCTCCAGGTGGAGTGATTTATATGAATTCCATTACAACATAGCCCCAATTTACCACATTTATATAAAAAAAAATTCTCTATTACTCACAATACATCGCAAAGATTTCTTCGTAGCTGAAATTTATTCTTGAGATAAGAGAATGAGGAATCCCTCACCGCACTGACGGTCTGATAATGCAAGACAAGAAAGTCGCTTTGGCTATTCGTATGGGAAAAACTCTTGGTGTTCCCAGACAAGTAATTTATTCTCGAGCGCTGCTGGGGATGCCAGCTGGAGGAGTGCTCGTCCCTCCAGTGAGAGAGGAGCAGGAGGAGGTGGAGAAGCAGGAGCAGGAGGAGCAGCAGCAGGAGGAGGAGCAGGAGGAGGAGGAGGAGTAGCAGAAGGTGGAGGAAGAGGAAATGGCGTAGGAGGAGAAACGGAGATAGATGGATAGTGAGGAGATTAAGAGAAGAAGAAAAAGACAGCGCAGCTGACAATTGTGAGCAGCTGGAGTATGCACGCCCGTCGTGTTGGTGCTACAAGGAAGAGGGAAGGGCAGCTGCAACAGGCACCTGGTAAGGCAAGACAGCCCAGCTGGTGGAGGAAGAGAAAGAGGTGGTGCAGCTGACAGATGAGGAGGCACAGCTGGTGGGGGAGGCAGCACAGCTGGTGGGGGAGGCAGCACAGCTGGTGGAGGAGGCAGCACAGCTGGTGGAGGAGGCAGCACAGCTGGTGGAGGAGGCAGCTGGTGTTGTCATGGCGCCTTCTTTATTCAGTGCATCGATTCTCCCAGCAGCGACCCACTCGCTGAGATGAGGAGTTTTGCTTTCCCGGCTTTATGTCGCGGGGCTTTATGTCGCGGGGCTTTATGTCGCGGGGCTTTATGTCGCGGGCTTTATGTCGCGGGGCTTTATGTCGCGGGGCTTTATGTCGCGGGGCTTTATGTCGCGGTGCTTTATGTCGCGGGGCTTTATGTCGCGGGGCTTTATGTCGAGGGCTTTATGTCGCGGGACTTTATGTCGCGGGCTTTATGTCGAGGGGCTTTATGTCGCAGGGCTTTATGTCGCGGGGCTTTATGTCGCGGGTGCTTTATGTCGCGGGGCTTTATGTCGCGAGGCTTTATGTCGCGGTGCTTTATGTCGCGGTGCTTTATGTCGCGGTGCTTTATGTCGCGGTGCTTTATGTCGCGGGGCTTTATGTCGCGGGGCTTTATGTCGTGGGGCTTTATGTCGTGGGGCTTTATGTCGCGGTGCTTTATGTCGTGGGCTTTATGTCGTTGGCTTTATTTCTCGGGGCTTTATGTCGCGGGCTTTATGTCGCGGGGCTTTATGTCGCGGGGCTTTATGTCGCGGGGCTTTATATCGCTGGGCTTTATGTCGTGGGGCTTTATGTCGTGGTGCTTTATGTCGCGGGCTTTATGTCGCGGGGCTTTATGTCGCGGGGCTTTATGTCGCGGGCTTCATGTCGCGGTGCTTTATGTCGCGGTGCTTTATGTCGCGGTGCTTTATGTCGCGGGGCTTTATGTCGCGGTGCTTTATGTCGCGGGGCTTTATGTCGCGGGCTTTGTCGCGGGGCTTTATGTCGCGGGCTGTATGTCGCGGTACTTTATGTCGCGGTGCTTTATGTCGTGGGGCTTTATGTTGCAGTGCATTATGTTGCGTGCATTATGTCGCGGTGCTTTATGTCGCGGTGCTTTATGTCGCGATGCTTTATGTCGTGGGGCTTTATGTGCGGGGCTTTATATCGCGGCTTTATGTCGCGGGGCTTTATGTCGCGGGGCTTTATGTGGCAGTGCTTTGTGTCGCGGTGCTTTAAGTCGTGGGGCTTTATGCCGCGGTGCATTATGTTGCAGTGCATTATGTCGCGAGCTTTATGTTGCGGTGCATTATGTCGCGGGCTTTATTTCAAATGGAGCGAAACTGGAATTCTTGTCCTTCGAATTATTGCCCTTATACATAAGCGACCTATGATAACTTATCCTACAAGAAAGGTATTTCAAATGGTCGTAATACACATTTGCTCTCACTTATACAATTTAGAGCTATTTAGAGATCGATAAAGTGATAAAATCAAGTTAAGAATAAAACAGCTGAAATAAATCCGCAGACAATTGCACGTATACATATACACATACACAATCATGCATATATGTATATGCACAACTTTCCATATGTTACATTTAGCCTGGGACACACGGGGGAACACTGAGTATACAGTGTATAGATGCGGTCTTCCTGGGCGACACTGCATCAGAGGATGACCAAGATCAATGTTCCCGCAGCTGTTACACGAACTGGGGAGGAGGACACATCTGTCTCAGCAACACTGCAGGTCTCTGAGAGGATGCATGGGGACACATCTGTCTCAGCAACACTGCAGGTCTCTGAGAGGATGCAGGGGACACATCTGTCTCAGCAACACTGCAGGTCTCTGAGAGGATGAAGGGGACACATCTGTCTCAGCAACACTGCAGGTCTCTGAGAGGATGCAGGGGACATATCTGTCTCAG
Organism: Procambarus virginalis; assembly: GCA_020271785.1. Classification (NCBI taxonomy): domain Eukaryota; kingdom Metazoa; phylum Arthropoda; class Malacostraca; order Decapoda; family Cambaridae; genus Procambarus; species Procambarus virginalis. The sequence goes on along the minus strand of WNGS01160430.1, from coordinate 35,023,472 downwards.
CAACACTGCAGGTCTCTGAGAGGATGAAGGGAACACATCTGTCTCAGCAACACTGCAGGTCTCTGAGAGGATGAAGGGGACACATCTGTCTCTCAGCAACACTGCAGGTCTCGACGCAAAACATCAGTGCTGAACCAACGGGAGATGACAAGTTATTCAATCTTTATCTAACTTACAATCTAGTATATTATTGGGAAGAAGGAAGGGAATAAGACAGGGGAGAGGAGAGAGAAGAGAGAGAGAGAGAGAGAGAGAGGAGAGAGAGAGAGAGAGAGAGGAGAGAGGAGAGAGGAGAGGAGAAGAGAGAGAGAGGGAGAAATGGAAGTGAGAGGGAGAAGGAGGTGAAAGGAAGGTAGGTGAGAGGGTGGAAATACTGCAGAAGAAAAGCGAGAAGATAATTAAGAATACAAACATATCGAGAGCACACGAACAAGAACAAGCAAACTAACATCACAGATAAAATGTAACAATTATTAGGAAGAATTACATTATATTCATGTCTCCTAATAGGCCAATTTCGATACAAATTGGCCAGACACCTCTCTGGCACTTAGGCCTAGAGGCCTCCCATTGTATGGCACGAACAATGAATTTAGAAGACTGAACTGACGGAAGGAATTCCTTCAGGTCAACTAAAGCAGGAGGTGACAGAGAGGCTTAAGTATGGTGTAAGACAGGGGTTACTAGACGGTGAATCACACCATGGAAGGGTCTAGACAAATGAACAGTATGACAGGAGATAATAGAGAGATGGAGAATATGACAGGAGATAATAGAGAGAGGGAGAATATGACAGGAGATAATAGAGAGAGGGAGAATATGACAGGAGATAAAAGAGAGATGAAGAATATGACAGGAGATAAAAGTGAGAGGGAGAATATGACAGGAGATAAAAGAGAGATGGGAGAATATGACAGGAGCTCCAGCCAAATGAAACAGTAGATAAGACTAACAAAATTAAAAAAAAGAGGAGAATGTTAACAAAACGGATGAGGAAACAGGAAAGCAAAGAGAACGTGAGAAGGAAAGCGAGCAGCAGAAGGATACGAACGTGAGCATCTAACATGTCCCAAGAAGCATCATAAGCCAACAGCCCAGCATCCGTCACCTGCTAAGTGTTCCCTGTGAAAAAGTTTCTTACCTCTGATGGGGTAATTTTGCCTTCCACGCGCCGTGGGTAGTTTTCCTAAATATGGGAATTAAAGGAAGGGGAAGGAGGCTACGGGAGGTAAACCAAAATAAAAATAGCAAATTGATCCTATCTCATTTTATGTAAGAGTGTGAGAGAGAGTGCTCAGACAACACCCGCCAGGGGTATACAACCCGCCAGGGTATACAACACCCGCCAGGGGTATACAACACCCGCCAGGGGTAGACAACACCCGCCAGGGAGGACCAACACCCGCCAGGGAACCAACACCCGCCAGGGAGGACCAACACCCGCCAGGAGGACCAAACCCGCCATGGAGGACCAACACCGCCAGGGGTATACAACACCTGCCGGGAGGACCAACACCCGCCAGAGAGGACCAACACCCGCCAGGGAGGACCAACACCCGCCATGGTGAAGGATCTCTGGGAGAGCACCATAGGTGTCCTCAGGGAGAAGCGAGGTGTTGCGAGGAGCCGCTGGAACAAGACTGGGCAGTGAGGAGCGGGTCCCCAGCACAGAGCTCTGGCCGGAGTCGGTCATCACAATGTCCTGCTTTTATGGAGCAATAACTACGATTCATTACCCGGTGAACTGTGTAGGTCGAACACGCTGCGGTCGATACTGCACCCGCCCAGCCAGACAGCCTCCTAGCCGCAGCCAGCCCCAGCCAGCCAGCCAGCCAGCCAGCCAGCCAGCCACCAGCCAGCCAGCCTCCTAGCCAGCAGCCAGCCAGCTTCCTAGCCAGCCAGCCAGTCAGTCATTTTCTGCCAAGCCACCCAGTCAGCCAGCCATTTTTCTAGACAGCCAGCTTCCTAGCCAACCAGCCAGCCAGCCGGCCGGCCAGCCAGCCAGCCAGCCAGCCAGCCAGTCGGCCAGCCAGAGAGCCAGACAGGCTGCGACTATGACAGCTGCTGGCCGCATAAGATGATGAGGGACGCTCTGTTGTTGGGGACTGATTTAAGGGGGGGGGGGTGTCATTGCTGGGTAGGTTGAGGGGATTGAAGGATAGGGATTGTAGGGGGGATTGCTGAGGTGGGAGGGGGGGGGAGCTGAGGTGGGAGGGAGGGGGAGTTGAGGTGGGAGGGGGATGGACGTCGTCCTTCGAGAGAGGAAGGCCAGTCCAGCTTCAATTCAGGTATATCCCCAGTTTTCAAATGTCACTCCACAGTTGCCGCATAATGATGTCCCACCGTGTCCAGGGACTTCATGATGTCCCACCGTGTCCGGTGACTTCATGATGTCCCCATGTCCAGGGACGTGACTAGTCCTCACCGTACGTACCGTAACAATGACATCTTACTATGCGACAGAATATATTTTCCAACTCTTTAACTCGCGTGAAGAATCTATGTAAATCTGCCGGACTCCTTCCGCGGTCTTAATCCGCGTTCCTGAGGCTCTCAGGCGTCCCGGACGGCGTGAGGAGGAGTCCGGAAGGACAGGTCTGGTTGTGGAGTCTTGCAGGATAGGAGGCGTGTTCCAGGAGTCCCAGGAAGGGGTGGGATTGGGGGATAGGGTGAGAGGGTACTCATTAGGGGAATGTCAGGAGTGGTCAGTGTCTGCGCGTGCGCGTCGGACCAATTTCGATTATAATAGCGTTTTTAACCGAAGGTTAGAATGCCTTGCATAATTATCTGTTTGTTTGGTTACTGCGAGGGCTTATGTACGTGCGTGTGTTTGCTTGGTTATGGTCCCAAAACGGTTAGGTCGTCGGACATCATTATCCCAAATCCTGGACATGCTGTTTTCCTACTATGGGCAGATTCGATTGTGTTTTTGTACCCTGTATTATGTTTCAGAACCTCATTTTTGCCGTATCTGAGTACCTGGACTTTATCACCGTTAAACATCATGTTATTTTTCTGCTGCTCAATCGAAAACATTGTTAATGTCTGTTATATAGTTTTTCAATGTCTTCAGCAAGGTAATTTTCCATGCTGATTTTTGTATCATCAACAAAGGATGACACGAAGCTGTGACTTGTATTTTGGTCTTTATCTAATATGAGAATAGGCAACAGCATGTTGTAAGGACTGTACCTTGACGTACAGAGCTTTTTTACTGCGCTCGGACTCGAATTTACTTGATTGAATTTCTACCTCTTTGTGTTCTGTTCGACAGGAAATTGTATCCAGCGTCCTACTTTACCAGTTATACCCATTGACCTCATTTTTGTGTGCAATCACTCCATGGTCACATTTATCAAATGCCCTTTGCAAAGTCTGTGTATAACAACATAGCATTCTGTTTTTCTTCTAATGCCTCAGTGATTTTGTCATAATGGCCAAGTAGCTTGGAGAGGCATGATCTTCCTGCTCTAAATCCACGTTGGGGCCATGGATTGTGGAGGTCATTGGTTTCCATGACTCTAGTGACCTGTCTCCTGATCACTCTCTCAAATACTTTTATTATGTGGGACGTTAGTGCAACTGGTCTATAATTCTTTACCAATGCTTTGCTACCATCCCTTGTGTAGAGGGGCTATGTTTGCTGCTTTCAGCGCATCTGGTATATCCCCCATGTCCAAGCTCTTACGCCACACTATACTGAGTGCCTCTGCTACTGGCACTTTGCATTTCTTATAAATATTATGAATTCCATGAGTCTGGACTCTGGACTCATGAATGTTGGTATATCGAAAAGATGCTGAGTTTACCTTGACGGTGAGGAAAAGACGGTGTTCTTCTGTCTAATGGCCGATAGACAGAACAGGACATGTCCTCAATGCAAGGGCTTCTTCACGTGAATGCTCTTGCTCTCTGTAGGGCATCTCGTGAGACACACACAAGAGGATTACAATTTGACCAATAGCGTTGCAGCAATTGAGCGGGAACCAATCATATGTATCGTTCCCTGATCAGTAGCAGAGGTGACGTCATAAACACGTCACAGTTGTTATTCTCCATCGCGCCGGTTGAGGCTGACCACAGAGGTCAGATCTGTCGCCTGAGCTAGCGTCTCCTCTCCTCTCTCTCCACCGCTGGGCATCTCCTATGTACTCACTGACCCGTTGTGGCAAGTATGCTTAACTTTCCTGTATCTTCATCCTGCCTGGACATACGGCGGCCTACGTATTATAAACGTATTCCTGGTTATGTGGGCATCCTGGAGACACCCAACATGACAGATTACCATCCAGGGTTAACAGAGATAGGGCTTGTGCACGAAATCAGTGCACTGTGCACTGCAATGAGCCATTCAAGTCCGCTGTGGAGAATCTTGAGAGACCATTCTCTCACACCAAGCCCCACTCCCCAAGCTCCCGCCCCCCGACCCCCCTCCCCAAGCCCCAAGCCCCTCCTTCACATGCCCCCCTCTCCAACGCCTCCCCTCCACAAGCCCCAAGCCCCCCTTAGTAAGCCCCAGCCCCCTCCCCAAGCCCCCCCTCCCCATGCCCCCTTCCCCAAGCACCCCCTCCACAAGCCCCAAGCCCCCCCCCTCCACAAGCCCCAAGCTCCCCCTCCACAAGCCCCAAGCCCCCCTCCTCAAGCCCCCCTCCCCCATGCCCCCTTCCCCAAGCCCCCCTCCCTAAGCCCCCCTCCCCAATGCCCCCCCCTCCCCATGCCCCCCCTCTCAACGCCCCATCCCCCAAGCCACCCTCTCCAACCCCCCCTCCACCACGTCTTGATCCCAACTAAGACCATTGCTAAAATGATCCTTGACATCCTGTAATCTGTACCCTCGTGGAGTGTGTAATTTCTAAATTATTTTTAATTAAGGGACGGTGGGGGGGGGAGGGTTTAGTGAGAGGTGGTAAGTGTGAGGGTGGATAGATGAGGGGAGTGAAGGGGATAGATGAGGGGAGTGAAGGGGATAGTATGAGGGGAGTGCAAGGGGATAGATGAGGGAGGTGAGGGGGGGATAGATAGGGAGCGTGCGGGGAGTGATGGGAGTTAGAGAGGGGAGAGGCGAGGAGAGAGTAAGGTAAAGAAAGGAACGAGAAAAGGCGGAAGGATGTGCAGGGGAAGGACGAAGAGGGAGCGAGGTATAGACCGGGTGAGGCAGAGGAGCAACCAGATGAGGAAACGAGAGGGCAAGAGAGAGACGGAGGAAAAGAGGGAACGATAGAGGATGAGAGGGAGGGAAAGCGAAAGCGAGCGAGGGAAAGAGAGACAGAGGGGAAAAAGAGAGAGGGTAGCGAAATAGGGAGGCGAAATAGGGAGGGAGTACGGGCTTAGAATAGAATGAGAACAAAAAGATAAGAAAGTACGGAACTGCGATTGACAATAAGATTTACAGTCACAAGTAGTAAGAGGGGTCCTGGAGGAGGACCTGGGGGGTCCTGGAGGGGTCCTGGTGGGGTCCTGGAGGAGGACCTAGGGGGTCCCAGGTAGGAGGACCTGCGAGGGGTCCTGGAGGAGGACCTGGGGGGTCCAGGAGGAGGACCTGGGGGGTCCCAGGTAGGAGACTGGGGCCTGGGAGATGGTGGGTCCCGGAGGAGGACCTGGGGGGTCCCTGGAGGAGGACCTTGGGGGGTCCTGGAGGGAGGACCTGGGGGTCCTGGAGGAGGACCTAGGGGGTGGGGTTCTGAAGGAGGACCTGGGGGTCTGGAGGTCCTGGACTGGAGTGGGTAGGACCTGGGGGGTCCTCTGAGGAGGACCTGGGGGTCCTGGAGGAGGACCCCTGGTCGAGGAGGACCAGGGGGGTTCAGAGGAGGGACCTGGGGGGGGTCCTGGAGGAGAACCTGGAGGAGGACCCTGGAGGGGTCCCTGGAGGAGACTGAGGGGGACTCCTGGAGGAGGACCATGAGGAGAACCTGGAGGGGGCCCTGGAGGGAGACCTGAAGGAGACCTGGAGGGGGGCCCTGGAGGAGGAGGCTGGAGGGGGGCCCTAGAGGAGGACCTGGAGGATGAGACCTGGGGGGAGGACCTGGAGGAGCTGGAGGAGGACCTGGAGGGGGCCCTGGAGACGGAGGACCTGGAGGAGAGACCTGGGGACTGGGATGACCTGGAGGGACCTGGAGGGCCCTGAGGAGGCTGTCATGAGAAGGGAGAGGAGGCTGGAGGGCCCTAGGGCTGGACCTGAGGGGATGGAGACCTGGGCTGAGGGACGGAGGGGACTGGGACCTGGACTGGGAGGATGGAGGCCTGGGGAGCCGGGGACCGGGACCTGAGACCGAGGGTGGAGGGGGACCTGGAGGTGGAGGAACCCTGGAGGGGGCCTGGGGACTGGATAGGACCTGGAGGAGGCTGGACTTGAGGACCTGGGAGGACCTGGAGGGGGCCCTGTAGAATGGGAGGCTGCAGCTAACGACCAATTCTAGCTGCCACCAGCGGGGGCTCCTGGGTGGCTGGGCAGAAGTGCCACGCGAGGCCGGACTCCTCACACTGAGTGCCGGGAGAGGCACCGGGGAGACACAAGGGCCATTAGGACAATCTATGTGCCTACTGCCTATGTAATTACGGAGCAGGGTGGGAGGTTGCACGCTGGGAGCATCAGGGAGGCATGTGTGTGTGAGGGGGGGGCACTATGGAACCATGGGAGATGGACTGTGGTTGTGACTGGCACCCTGTGAGGTATGGGTGTAGTGGCCCCCTGTGGATGGTATGGGTGTAGGTGGCACTGTGGGAGGTTGGTGTAGGAGGCACTGTGGAGGTATGGGTGCTAAGCAACTCTGGGAGGTATGGTGTGTAGGTGGCACTGAGTGGAGGAGGGACGGATGGGGTGTAGGAGGCACTGTAGAGACATGGGTGTAGGGGCACTAGATGGTGTGGCCTTGCCATATCCATACTCCGTCAGGTAATGCCATTTGGCAAGTACAGTTGAAGTGTTTTAAGTTAAACAGCCTTCAAAACGTGCTGTCAACAATTCCACGGGCGAGAGGGAGAGTGGCACTGTCGAGGAGACTGAAGGGGAGTTGTGGGAGTTTAGTGGCACTGTTCGGGGATGGGAAGGCCACAGCGAGATGCGGAGGAGTGCCACGCGCTGAGTGCGTAGGGGAGAGTGGAGGAAGGGGCCGGGAAGGAGTGCCACAGGGAGAGTGCCGGGAAGGAGTGCCACAGGGGAGAGTGCCGGGGAAGATGGTGCCACAGGTGAGAGTGCCGGGAAGGAGTGCCACAGGGCGAGTGCACGGGCGTGCAGGGTGCCACAGGTAGAGTGCCGGAAGGATTGCCCACAGCGAGAGTGGCCCGGGAAAGGAGTGCCAGCGAGAGTGCCGGGAAGGAGTGCCACAGGGAGAGTGCCGGGAAGGAGTGCCACAGGGAGAGTGCCGGGGAAGGAGTGCGCCACAGGGCAGAGTGCCGGGGAAGGAGTGCCATAGCGAGAGTGCCGGGGCAGGAGTGCCCTAGCCGAGGAGTGCCGGGCAAGTGAGTGCCACGCGAGAGTGCCGTGGAAGGAGATGCCACCGAGGAGAGTGCCGGGAAGGAGTGCCCCAGGGAGAGTGCCGTAGAGTCCACAGCGAGAGTGCCTGAAGGAGCCACAGGCCGAAGAGTGCCGGGGAACGAGTGCCACAGCGAGAGTGCCGGGGAAGGGATGTGGCCACAGCGAGTGGCACTGGGTCGTGACCAGGGTGCCAAGGAGCCGAGGGACACAGGAGGATTAGGCCACTTAGTTTC
>WNGS01160430.1:34979019-34998177 GCA_020271785.1 Procambarus virginalis | reverse complement strand
AACCCGCACGTACCTCCTCTCTGGCGCAAACCCGCCGGCTGCCAGTTGGTAATTTCTCCTCCTCCCCCATAATATTCCCTCTCACCGCCACCCCAGCCCTTATACTCCTCAATGCAAATTCCAAAATCTTCGGGGAAGGCTGCCATCTCTACTCTGCCATCCTCCAGATATGCAGATCCTATATTATCCGCCAAAGTTAAAAATAATCTAATCACAGACTTCGCCTCTCGACATCTGAGGCCCCTCGCAGTGTTGCTCACACGGGTTCAGGGAGTTTCGTAACTGGCTCTAGTACTTGTTTGCTGTTGCCGCCGCCGCCGCCATCTTGGTCCACCACGAGGAGACCACACTGGGCCCCCGTCAAGAGGAGGAGACCATGGTGGGCCCCCGTCAAGAGGAGAAGACCATGGTGGGCCCCCGTCAAGAGGAGGAGACCACAGTGAGGCCCCCGTCAAGAGGAGAAGACCATGGTGGGCCCCCGTCAAGAGGAGGAGACCACGGTGGGCCCCCGTCAAGAGACCATGGTTGGGGCCCCCGTCAAGAGGAGGAGACCACAGTGGGGCCCCGTCAAGAGACCATGGTTGGGGCCCCCGTCAAGAGGAGACCACAGTGGGCCCCCCGTCAAGAGGAGGAGACCACAGTGGGCCCCCCGTCAAGAGGAGGAGACCACGGTGGGCCCCCGTCAAGAGACCATGGTTGGGGCCCCCGTCAAGAGGAGGAGACCACAGTGGGCCCCCGTCAAGAGGAGGAGGCCACAGTGGGGCCCCGTCAAGAGGAGACCACAGTGGGGCCCCGTCAAGAGGAGACCACGGCGGGCCCCCCGTCAAGAGGAGGAGACCACAGTGAGGCCCCCGTCAAGAGGAGACCACAGTGGGGCCCCCGTCAAGGAGGAGACCACAGTGGGCCCCCGTCAAGAGGAGGAGACCACAGTGAGGCCCCCGTCAAGAGGAGACCACAGTGAGGCCCCCGTCAAGAGGAGACCACAGTGGGGCCCCCGTCAAGAGGAGGAGACCACAGTGGGGCCCCCGTCAAGAGGAGGAGACCACAGTGGGGCCCCCGTCAAGAGGAGGAGACCACAGTGGGGCCCCCGTCAAGAGGAGGAGACCACAGTGGGGCCCCCGTCAAGAGGAGGAGACCACAGTGGGGCCCCCGTCAAGAGGAGGAGACCACAGTGGGGCCCCCGTCAAGAGGAGGAGACCACAGTGGGGCCCCCGTCAAGAGGAGGAGACCACAGTGGGGCCCCCGTCAAGAGGAGGAGACCACAGTGGGGCCCCCGTCAAGAGGAGGAGACCACAGTGGGGCCCCCGTCAAGAGGAGGAGACCACAGTGGGGCCCCCGTCAAGAGGAGGAGACCACAGTGGGGCCCCCGTCAAGAGGAGGAGACCACAGTGGGGCCCCCGTCAAGAGGAGGAGACCACAGTGGGGCCCCCGTCAAGAGGAGGAGACCACAGTGGGGCCCCCGTCAAGAGGAGGAGACCCCAGTGGGGCCCCCGTCAAGAGGAGGAGACCACAGTGGGGCCCCCGTCAAGAGGAGGAGACCACAGTGGGGCCCCCGTCAAGAGGAGACCACAGTGGGGCCCCCGTCAAGAGGAGGAGACCACAGTGGGGCCCCCGTCAAGAGGAGGAGACCACAGTGGGGCCCCCGTCAAGAGGAGGAGACCACAGTGGGGCCCCCGTCAAGAGGAGGAGACCACAGTGGGGCCCCCGTCAAGAGGAGGAGACCACAGTGGGGCCCCCGTCAAGAGGAGGAGACCACAGTGGGGCCCCCGTCAAGAGGAGGAGACCACAGTGGGGCCCCCGTCAAGAGGAGGAGACCACAGTGGGGCCCCCGTCAAGAGGAGGAGACCACAGTGGGGCCCCCGTCAAGAGGAGGAGACCACAGTGGGCCTCCGTCAAGAGGAGGAGACCACAGTGGGCCTCCGTCAAGAGGAGGAGACCACAGTGGGCCTCCGTCAAGAGGAGGAGACCACAGTGGGCCCCCCGTCAAGAGGAGGAGACCACAGTGGGCCCCCCGTCAAGAGGAGGAGACCACAGTGGGCCCCCCGTCAAGAGGAGGAGACCACAGTGGGCCCCCCGTCAAGAGGAGGAGACCACAGTGGGCCCCCCGTCAAGAGGAGGAGACCACAGTGGGCCCCCCGTCAAGAGGAGGAGACCACAGTGGGCCCCCCGTCAAGAGGAGGAGACCACAGTGGGCCCCCCGTCAAGAGGAGGAGACCACAGTGGGCCCCCCGTCAAGATGAGACCACAGTGGGTCCCCCGTCAAGAGGAGGAGACCACAGTGGGTCCCCCGTCAAGAGACCACAGTGGGTCCCCCGTCAAGTGGAGACCACAGTGGGTCCCCCGTCAAGAGGAGACCACAGTGGGCCCCCCGTCAAGAGGAGGAGACCACAGTGGGCCCCCCGTCAAGAGACCACAGTGGGCCCCCCGTCAAGAGGAGAGGAGACCACAGTGGGCCCCCCGTCAAGAGGAGACCACAGTGGGGCCCCCGTCAAGAGGAGAGGAGGAGACCACAGTGGGCCCCCCGTCAAGAGGAGAGGAGGCCACAGTGGGCCCCCCGTCAAGTAGAGAGGAGGAGACCACAGTGGGCCCCCCCGTCAAGAGGAGGAGACCACAGTGGGCCCCCCGTCAAGAGGAGACCACAGTGGGCCCCCCGTCAAGAGGAGACCACAGTGGGCCCCCCGTCAAGAGGAGGAGACCACAGTGGGGCCTCCGTCAAGAGGAGACCACAGTGGGGCTTACGTCAAGAGGAGGAGACCACAGTGGGGCCTCCGTCAAGAGGAGACCACAGTGGGGCCTCCGTCAAGAGGAGACCACAGTGGGGCCTCCGTCAAGAGGAGACCACAGTGGGGCCTCCGTCAAGAGGAGAGATGTTGAGAGTGCACATGTGGCCACAGTAGTCCCACCGTAGCCCCCCCACACAGTACCCTCCCCCCCACACACAGTAGCCCCACCAGACAGTAGCTCCCCCACACAGTAGCCCCCCCCACACAGTAGCCCCCCCACACACAGTAGCCCCCCCCCCCCACACACAGTAGCCCTGCCCCACACACAGTGTGGTACTGTACACACAGGAAATGAAGAATGAAATAACCTAAAAAGAGAGCTGACAGCAGCAAAGGAGGAGATTAGAGCCCTCAAAGAGAACAGTATCGATGCTGAGACTCGGATAACCACCCAGGGAGCAGGTGGTAACAGTATTTTGGAAGAGAATGTCACAATAAAAGCAACATTTACAGAAATGCTAAAAACAACAACTCTGAAGTAATGTCTGCAGTGATGGAGGTAGCCATGAAAGCAGCCACCTCACAGGAAGCGGCACGCTCCACTAGCCAGCTGCTGGAAAGGAAAATATCAGTGGTAGCTGTGGGTATTAAAGAGCAGGAAGGCTCTAATAGGAAAGAGTGGAATGATAAGGACAAAGCGGCAGTGAATGAAATACTGAAGGCACTAGACATGGAAGGGGCCGATAGTATTGAGAAGGTTTTCAGGTTAGGCTGGTACAAAAAAAGACTGAGACCGTGTGTTAAAGATAATGTTTGCAAACGAGAACACAAAGGACACGATTCTAACAAAGAAAAGCCACCTGCAACATGTGGGAGAATTCAAAAAGTATTCCTCCAGAGGGACATGGCGAGGGAGGAGAGAGCCATGACAGCAGAAGCAAGGAAGAAGCACAGGGCGAGAGGGGAAAACCAGGAAACCACAGCTCCCAACACATCACCCCCCCGAGGCGAGGGGGGATCCCACAACCAGCTACCCAGTAACATCAGCGGGGAGGGCAACCCCACCACCCTCCCCTGCATAGAAAACCCCCCTTTCCTTCCTGTCCTCCCGCCCCTTTCACCCCATACCCTCCCTGTCCCTCTCCCTTCACTTGACCCCCCATCCCTCATCCCAGTATCCTCTGCAACCCTGGTATCCACCTCACAAATCCTCACACCCATGGCACAGCTTCCTCCACCAGCAGAACACTCACCAAGGAGGAGATTTGAGAAGAGACAGAAGAAAGTGAGCCTCAAGGCAATGTACACTAACATAGATGGAATTACAAATAAAACAAATGAACTAAGAGAATGGGTGCTAGAGGAAAACCCAGACATAATAGCTCTCACAGAAACAAAGCTAACGAAAACCATAACAAATGCAGTGTTCCCACAGGACTATTATGTTATGAGGAAAGAGAGAGAGAGAGAAGGAAGAGGTGGTGGTGTTGTTCAGGGATGTGAAGGTTTCAGTGACTATATTATAGGAACAATAACTGGAGGGCAAAAAATTATAGTCGTAGTCATATATAATCCACCACCAAATGACAGCAGACCCAGACAGGAATATGATAGAAACAATATGGCCATCATTAACATAATAGAGAGAGCAGCTTCCGTTGCTAGCAGGAATGGATCTGGACTACTAATCATGGGAGACTTCAAACATGGGAAATAGATTGGGAGAACAGAGACCCACATGGAGGACCAGAAACATGGAGACCTAAGCTGCTGGACGTGGCAACAAGAAACTTTCTAAGCCAGCACATCAAGGAACCAACAAGAATGAGAGGAGAAGATGAACCAGCACTGCTTGATCTGATATTTACCCTAAATGAGTGGGATATAAGGGAAGTCAAGATGGAAGCACCCTTGGAATGAGTGATCACAGTGTATTGAACTTTGAGTACCTGGTAGAGCTAGGAATTATCCCCCCCCCCCCCCGAAAAAGAACTAGGAAACAAAAGGCTGGCATACCGAAAGGGAAATTATGAGATGAGAAGCTTCCTAAGGGAAATACCTTGGGAGACAGACCTCAGAGCTAAGTCTGTACAAGATATGATGGACTATGTAACCCAAAAGTGTCAGGAGGCAGTAAGCAGATACATCCCGGCTCAAAAGGAAAAATCCGAGAAGCAAAAGAAGAATCCATGGTATAATAGGGCATGTATGGAAGCAAAGAAACTGAACAAAAGGGCGTGGAGGAACTTCCGAATAACAGAACACCAGAAAGCAGAGAGAGATACCAGAGAACCAGGAATGAGTATGTCAGGGTGAGAAGAGAAGCAGAGAAAAGTTATGAAAATGATATAGCAAACTAATCCAAGACCGAACCAAAGCTACTCCACAGTCACATCAGAAGGAAAACAACAGTGAAAGAACAGGTAGTGAAACTTAGAACAGGCGAGGACAGGTATACAGAGAATGACAAAGAGGTGTGTGATGAACTCAACAAGAGGTTCCAGGACGTCTTCACAACAGAACAAGGTGAGGTCACTGTGCTAGGAGAAAGGGAAGTAAACCAGGCGGCCTTGGAAGGGTTCGAAATTACGAGTGAGGAGGTCAAGAGACACCTGCTGGATCTGGATGTTAGAAAGGCTGTTGGTCCAGACGGGATCTCGCCATGGGTACTGAAAGAGTGTGCAGAGGCACTTTGCTTGCCACTCTCCATAGTGTATAGTAGGTCACTGGAGATGGGAGACCTACCAGAAATATGGAAGACGGCGAATGTGGTCCCAATATACAAAAAGGGCTACAGGCAAGAGGCACTGAACTGCAGGCCAGTGTCCTTGACTTGTATATCATGCAAGGTGATGGAGAAGATCGTGAGAAAAAACCTGGTAACACATCTGGAGTGAAGGGACTTCGTGACAAATCGCCTACATGGGTTCAGGGAGGGTAAATCTTGCCTGACTGGCTTAATAGAATTCTACGACCAGGTGACAAAGATTAAGCAAGAAAGAGAGGGCTGGGCAGACTGCATTTTCTTGGATTGTCGGAAAGCCTTTGACACAGTACCGCATAAGAGGCTGGTACATAAGCTGGAGAGACAGGCAGGTGTAGCTGGTAAGGTGCTCCAGTGGATAAGGGAGTACCTAAGCAATAGGAAGCAGAGAGTTACGGTGAGGGGTGAGACCTCCGATTGGCGTGAAGTCACCAGTGGAGTTCCACAGGGCTCTGTACTCGGTCCTATCTTGTTTCTGATATATGTAAATGATCTCCCGGAGGGTATAGATTCATTTCTCTCAATGTTTGCGGACGATGCCAAAATTATGAGAAGGATTAAGACAGAAGAGGACTGTTTGAGGCTTCAAGAAGACCTAGAGAAACTGATGGAATGGTCGAACAAATGGTTGTTAGAGTTTAACCCAACCAAATGGAATTAATATTCCAGACATCTTTGTCCACAAGAATCTTAGCAGATATTTGGAAAAAGACAAACATTGTACCAATCTACAAAAATGGTAACAAAGAATTTCCTCTAAATTATAAACCCGTGTCATTACCAAGTGTGGTTGTCTAAACACTACAAAAAATAGCTAAAGCCAGATGGGTTGAGCACCTAGAGAGTATTGACATAATAACGGACAGACAATGTGGTTTTCGAACAGGAAGATCCTGAGTAACAAATCTACTTAGTTTCAATGATAGACACACAGAGATAATACAGGAAAGAGATGGTTGGGTTGACTGTGTCTATCGGGACCTAAAAAGGCTTTTCGACAGAGACGCACACAAGAGGCTGTTCTGGAAACAGGAACATGCTTGAGGGGTGACAGGGAGACTTCTGACATGGATGACAATTTTCTAACTGACAGACAGATGAGGGCAGTAATCAGAGACAATGTATCTGACTGGAGGAGTGTTATTAGCGGAGTACCGCAGGGTTCAGTTCTTGCACCAGTAATGTTCATCGTCTACATAAACCATCTACGAGAAGGAATACAGAATTTCTGCCTGAAACGCTTTGTGTGTTAGTGGCTTTGCCTGAATGTAAAAATACCAGTCTTATGTAATCTCACCAACCCATTGTACCTTCTTGCAATTTAAAATTATTATTATTAATACATGAACATGTTTGCGGATGATGCTAAGATACTGGGGAAGATAGGAGACACAGACGATTGTAATGTCCTTCAAACTTATCTAAAAAAATAAGTGCTTGGAGCGACATGTAACAAATTGAATTCATTGTGAATAAATGCCACGTTATGGAATGTGGAATCGGAGAATACAGATCACACACAACTTACAAATTGCGTGGAAAGGAATTACAGAAGTCTAATAAAGAACATGACCTAGGGGTGGTTTTGGATAGTAAGCTGTCGCCAGAGGAACACATAAAGAACATTGTGAGAGGAGCGTGATGCGTCGCTTTCCAACTTCAGACTTGATTTTAATTGCATGGAAGGTGAAGTACTAAAGAAACTGTTCATGACTTTTGTGAGACCAAAACTGGAATATGCAGCAGTTGTGTGGTGCACAAATCTCAAAAACACATAAATAAACTGGAAAAGGTGCAACGGCGTGCTACAAAATGGCTTCAACAACTGTAAAACAAGAGTTACGAGAAATACTAGAGGTGTTAAACATGCCAAAGCTAGAAGATAGAAGAAAAAGAGGTGATATGATCACCACTTACAAAATACTAACCAGAATCGAGCAAATTGACAAAGAGGAATTCCTGAAACTAGCAACTTCAAAAACAAAAGGTCACAGTTTCAAGCTAAGGAAACAAAGGTGCCGGAAAAATATCGAAAGGTTTCGTTTGCAAACAGAGTGGTAGACGGTTGGAACAAGTTAGGTGAGAAGGTTGTGGAGGCCAAAACCGTCAAACCGTCAGTAGTGTCAAAGCGTTATACGACAAAGAGTCAACCCGTCCTCGCAAATTCGTATAGTCAATATTGACTTATTAAATAAGTGCATAGGTGATATACTTAACATAATAGCTTCCCTTGAAAATCTTCATAGAAAACACCGACCTTACCTAACCTACTTAGTATGTTAAGATAAGCATCTTATTGCTTCGTAATTACAATTATTACCTAACCTATACCTATAATAGGTTAAGTTACAATTGTAATTACGAAGCTATAAGATGCTTATTTTAACATACTAAGTAGGTTAGGTAAGGTCGGTGTTTTCTATGAAGCTTTTCAAGGGAAACTATTATGTTTAGTATGTCACCTATGCAGGTAACTAATAAGTCAATATTGACTATACGAATTTGCGAGGACGGGTTGAAAGAGTACAGGGAAGACGGGACACCACGAGTGTATCTCTCATTTTGTAACTACACTTAGGTAATTACTCAGGTAACTACACACACACACACACACACACACACGCAGGGGCGTCTCATCTCGTAGTAGCTAGTCTTGCTAGCATTTGATCTTCTAACTTACCCATGGTGGTCCCCACCCTGGTGGCTCGCTGCTGTAGTCTGATGTTCCAGCCCGTCCTACTCAGGTTTCCCAACGTCAAGAAACTGTCTTACTAAAGTGACTTTATCCTAACCTACCAGAGGACGCGAAACAGAAACGGGACATTATGTCACTTTTGCGTCCCGCTACTATTTTCTAGTACGACGAGTTTGGTCCTTAGGTAAAACAATACGTCAAAATGCGTTACGGGCTATTCATGCCCGTGCCACCTTTTGGGTGGCTTAATCTTTATCATTCAGTCAATATGCGACGATATATTAGGGTGACGGGTTAGACGTTGAGTGGTTGTATGTTCATTGTCTGATCATAGGATGGACGGTGTTTTGTTACTCTTCTTAGCGCCTTACTTTGCAATGTTGTTGTTGTTGTTAAAGATTCGCTACCTGTAACAAGAAGTTCCAAGTAGCACGGGCTATGGTGAGCACGTAGTGGATGTTTACTTTGCAATGCTTGTAATTTGTGCATGTTAGTTTTCTGTAAGACACGTAGTGGCGCTGGAGGGTGATGGAGATGCCACCAGACGTATACAACTGTAGCTGAGGGCTTGTGCCAAGACTGCCGAATCTCTTCAGTTTTTTTTAAAGCTGTTGGTATTTTTGTTCTGTCCCTTACGTGAATTTTGATTCCTGTTCTTGAGTGTCGGTCTTATACCTTCATCCCTATATTGGAGAGGAAGGTTGTCAAGCATTATGGGTTTGTCGGGGCTGCTTTTTGTCAATGTGTATTGTTTGCTAACATTTGTTTGTTTGTACCAAACTTTCCTTATATTTCTTCAACGGATTTGCGTTTGCTAGCTTCCGCTTACATCCACTTGTTCTACTTGCTCTCAGTTTCTACTTGCTACTTCTACTTGCTCTACTTGCTACTTCAAGAAAAGCTGCACTAGTGTACCACGCTCAGCCTCTTGTGTACTCTGACTACACTCCCAGTACGTCTTCTCTGCGGCAGTGAGCTCCTTTGATCTACCGATAATTCTCTTGTAACACTCTTTTGTAATTTTAACCATTTCCGTCTTGCGTCTGATGCGGTTGGACCTCCAGACTGGCGCTACGTACTGAGGAAGTTGTCTCAAATTGGCTGTGTAGAGCCGTAAAAAGTTCTTTATTGAGGTTTTCAAATGTTGTGCTAATAATTGCCGGGTGTTCATGTGTTGCACATGTTGCACTGTTTATGTCATGTGGTTCTGGAGGGGGAGGGGGAGGGGGGGGGGAGGTGGAGCAAAATAACCCACTTGGTAAGCAGCGTGTTGTGAACGCTTAGCGAGATCACATTAAAACAAAATAGTCTTATTTGAACGCCAGGCAAAGCTCTCTCTGGATGACCTGTCATTACTGGCTCTCTCTCTCTCTCTCTCTCTCTCTCTCTCTCTCTCTTGCTCTCACTGGCAACTTACCCCCTCTCCTTTATCTTGCTTCCTCCCTCTCTCTTACATTTTTTTCCTCAGCTTTTCTAATCGCATTTTTTCTCTACAGAATTATCGTCCTGTCTCTTCCTGTTCTTTATCAGTATTCCCCTTATTTACCGCTTCCTCTTGTCATTGCCGTTTCTTCCCTCGCTCACTCTCCTCCAATATCTTATACTTCACAACTTTTATAGAAGCAACAAATGGCTTTCTTTCTAAGCCTGACGCGGTGAAGGAGAAGTGTTGATACAGCCAAAAAATTCTGCTTCGGATCTTGGAAATGTTTGAGGACATTCTGCGATGGGACCCGGGTGTTGGCGCAGGTGTTGGGACCCGGGTGTTGGCGCAGGTGTTGGGACCCGGGAGTTGGCGCAGGTGTTGGGACCCGGGTATTGGCGCAGGTGTTGGGACCCGGGTGTTGGCGTAGGTGTTGGGACCCGGGTGTTGGTGCAGGTATTGGGACGATCATTCAAAAGCTTTAATCGTAAACAGACACGCGTCTAGATCCAGAATCCCTTCGTGTAGCAGTGGCCCTCCGCCTTGGTGCTCCAATTCACACTGAATACAAGTGTGTTTGCAACAGGGTGGAAACAGACCAATATGGACTGCATGGGTTGCACTCTGGAAGCTCCAAGGGCTGGCATGCAAGACACAACGAGGTCAATGATATCATCAAGAGGAGCTTTGTCTCTGTTTAGTGTCCAGCGGAGAGAGAACCTCGCATCCTAGGGGACCAAAACCTGGATGACCCCGCACTTCGCCCTGATGGCATCACTATATTCCTTTTGGAAAAGAGGCAAACAGTTGGTGTGGGACTACACATGTGTACCCACCCTGGCTGACACCTGTATACACTTCGGTGCTGATCAAGCAGGTGATCAGCGGCCAACCACAGGGAAACAGCAAAATCAGTCAAATATAAGTGACTGCGAGGTCAATACACCTTTGTTCCTACTGCGTCTGAGACGCAGGCCCCTGGGGTAGGAGTGTCTTGGGATTCCTCAAAGAACTGGGCTCCAAGCTCATTGACATCTCGAACGAATCTTGACGAATCTTTTCAATATTCATTATGTTTTTCTTCACTGTCGGTGGAAGTTGAAAAATTAACTCTACAAAGTTCATTTTCACACTTTTATTTTAGGTCTGACGCCTTGAGATGCGTTTTGCAAGGTCATTCCTAACATTTTCAAAGACTAATTTACAATGCTTTTGCACAGGCTTATATTCTCTTTGGTGAGGTGGTACAGAACAAGTGGATGACAAAAGTGGATGAAACAAATGGATGAATGACATAATATAAGGGATATTGATAGGGTATTACATGCATCAACATAAGCAGGTTAGGTTTTTGCTGCTGCTTGTGTTCCTAAGGCAGAGTCATTGGATCCTGTCTGTGCATTGGATCGGGGTCTTGAAGTGGGTATATATAGTTATGTGGTAACTGGTTGTTGATTACTGGTCTTGACTTTTAGATGAGTCCAGTCTTCTGTTATCGTTATACCTGTCGATTATTTCAGTGTTGCTTGTTAATATGTCTCTGGCGATGGTCTGGTTGTGTGAGGAGATTATATCCTCCTTGATGGTGCCCTGTTACTTGAGCATTATTAATCGCCAAGAGAGAGACGTTGTGGTCTTGCCACAACGTCTGAGCTCGTTGAGGTTGACATTCCCCAAGTGGGCATGTGAAGGCATGGACGACGTTGATCTCTCCTAAGGTGTTCTGTTTGGTGTCTTCATAAGTAGGTCATAACCTCTATGAAGAACTCTCCGGACACCAAGCAGAACGCCTTAAGGGAGACCAACGTCGTCCCGATGTCAGTCGGGAGCTTAGTGAAGCATTCTTCATCTTAAGAAAACTTGAAGTTTAAAAGTCCAATGTTTTCTTAGGTTATTATAACATTTTTGGAGTACGGGACAAGGGGGGGGGGGTTGGGATGAGGATGGTTGGGATGAGGGATGTAATGAGGGGGTCTGGGTTGGAGGATGGGATGAGGGGGTCTGGGTTGGAGGATGGGATGAAGGGGGAATGGGGTGAGAGTGGCTATAAAACGAGAATGTGAATCTAATGGGGAAGTCCCTGAAGGGAGGTTACCAAACATGTCAGTAATCCGGGCCTTATTAAAAGTTATAGTTTTTAAATGACCGTGGGGGCCATTCCATTAAAACTCAGAGCATAGTTGACCATTATGGCCCCTCGGGGAGGGCCCCTGGAGGAGAGCCCCTGGGGAAAGGCCCCTGGGGGAGAGCCCCTGGGGGAGAGCTCCTGGGGGAGAGCCCTGGGGGACGGCCCCTGAGCGCCAGTACGCCCATCACACCGTCTCTTCACTCACGAAAACATATAAATTTCGACCGGTATCAAAACCCACCAAAAATTTGTAATGTGCGGACGTCCAGAATGTGCTTCTGTCATTAATCTCCTTCTCGCTCGTATTTCTTATTCGTTATTTAGTTTCTCTTTCTCTTTCATCGAAACCTTTTCTTAATCTCTCTCTCTCTACTTACTTCTTTAAGTAGGACATCTTTACCATTTTTCCCTTGCCTTCTCTTAGTGCTCATTATTCTCTCAACTCTTTTGGCACGTCTGTTTCTGTCTCTATGTTTCTCTCTCTCTCTCTCTCTCTGCCTCTTTCTGTCTGTCTCTCTCCATTTTTCCTGTCTTAACACATGCACCACTCACCATTCTAACCTTTCATACAAGCACGTGTTAAAACCGCACGAGTTAATGTTAATGTTAATGTTTTGGCATTAATACTATTTTGTTTACCAAGCACTTGGACTAGTCGGTACTTTGACGACCTTGCTGTTCGATAATACGACGTTCGATCCTCGATGTCCAAGTGGTTGCGGACCGTTTCCTTCACTCTGTCCTCATATCCCAGCTCCTTGTCCTCATATCCCAGCTCCTTGTCCTCATATCCCAGCTCCTTGTCCTCATATCCCAGCTCCTTGTCCTCATATCCCAGTTCCTTGTCCTCATATCCCAGCTCCTTGTCCTCATATCCCAGTTCCTTGTCCTCATATCCCAGCTCCTTGTCCTCATATCCCAGCTCCTTGTCCTCATATCCCAGCTCCTTGTCCTCATATCTCAGCTCCTTGTCCTCATATCCCAGCTACTTGTCCTCATATCTCAGCTCCTTGTCCTCATATCCCAGCTCCTTGTCCTCATATCCCAGCTCCTTGTCCTCATATCCCAGCTCCTTGTCCTCATATCCCAGCTCCTTGCCCTCATATCTCAGCTCCTTGTCCTCATATCCCAGCTCCTTGTCCTCATATCCCAGCTCCTTGTCCTCATATCCCAGCTCCTTTTCCTCATATCCCAGCTCCTTGTCCTCATACCTCAGCTCCTTGTCCTCATATCCCAGCTCCTTGTCCTCATATCCCAGCTCCTTGTCATCATATCCCAGCTCCTTGTCCTCATATCCCAGCTCCTTGTCCTCATATCCCAGCTCCTTGTTCTCGTATCCAAGCTCCTTGTCCTCATATCCCAGCTCCTTTTCCTCATATCCCAGCTCCTTGTCCTCATACCTCAGCTCCTTGTCCTCATATCCCAGCTCCTTGTCCTCATATCCCAGCTCCTTTTCCTCATATCCCAGCTCCTTGTCCTCATACCTCAGCTCCTTGTCCTCATATCCCAGCTCCTTGTCCTCATATCCCAGCTCCTTGTCATCATATCCCAGCTCCTTGTCCTCATATCCCAGCTCCTTGTCCTCATATCCCAGCTCCTTGTCCTCGTATCCAAGCTCCTTGTCCTCATATCCAAGCTCCTTGTCCTCATATCCAAGCTCCTTGTCCTCATATCCCAGCTCCTTGTCCTCATATCCAAGCTCCTTGTCCTCATATCCCAGCTCCTTGTCCTCATATCCAAGCTCCTTGTCCTCATATCCCAGCTCCTTGTCCTCATATATCTCAAGCTCCTTGTCTTCATATAACCCAAGCATCTTGTCCTCATATCCCAGCTCATTCACCTATATCTCTTTTATGTGCTAAATAGTCATATTGGCTTAAAGCTTTCTCATTCAAATTTTCAATTTAATTCACTCTGATAATAATAATAATGTTTATTATCATTATCATTATTATTATTATAGATTGTTTTTGTCGTTTTACTGCTATATATTGCGTTAGTTCTAAGTTTCTTAGCACTGTTGTAATTTATGATATCTAAAATTTTACATACAAGCATATTATTAAGTTTCACAGTAAATTAACGTGGCTTTTAATTCGCGAATCACATTACCGTGGGAGCGTGGCAAGATGGCTGCCGGCCCCACAGGCTGACAATGGCCTCCAGTATACTAATAACGCGGGAAAAGATATCCCGGAAAAGGAGAACCTTATCCTGATTAAGTGCGGTTGTGTGCGGGAGGTAAGGGACTTTTTCTCAGTTAAGGCTAAGCCTGTTTATGTGGGTGGGGGCGGGGGGGGGGGGAGGTATTGTTTGGGGCGGGGGAGGGGTTTGTAGGGGCTGGACGGGGGTATGGTGGGGGTTATGTTGGGGAGGGGGGCCACCGACGGTGTTGGAATAGTGCAAGAAGAGCAGTGTTGTGTTGTTGCTCGGCTTCCACCAGTGTTGGCTGCCACTATTGATGGTTGTCACCAGTGTTGGCTGCCACTATTGATGGGTGTCACCAGTGTTGGCTGCCACTATTGATGGTTGTCACCAGTGTTGGCTGTCACTATTGATGGGTGCCACCAGTGTTGGCTGCCACTATTGATGGTTGTCACCAGTGTTGGCTGCCACTATTGATGGGTACCACCAGTGTTGGCTGCCACTATTGATGGGTGCCACCAGTGTTGGCTGCCACTATTGATGTGTGCCACCAGTGTTGGCTGCCACTATTCATGTGTGCCACCAGTGTTGGCTGCCACTATTCATGGTAGTCACCAGTGTTGGCTGCCACTATTGATGGTTGTCACCAGTGTTGGCTGCCACTATTGATGGGTGCCACCAGTGTTGGCTGCCACTATTGATGGGTACCACCAGTGTTGGCTGCCACTATTGATGGGTGCCACCAGTGTTGGCTGCCACTATTGATGGTGCCACCAGTGTTGGCTGCCACTATTGATGGGTGCCACCAGTGTTGGCTGCCACTATTGATGGGTACCACCAGTGTTGGCTGCCACTATTGATGGGTGCCACCAGTGTTGGCTGCCACTATTGATGGTAGTCACCAGTGTTGGCTCACGTCATTGCTGGCTGCCCCCTCAGTTGGCTGCACCACCACTGATAATTATCACCAGTGTTGGTTTCCACCATTACCTGCTGGACCTGCTTGATGGGGTTCTGGGAGTTTTCTACTCCCCAAGCCCGGCCCGAGGCCAGGCTCGACTTGTGAGAGTTTGGTCCACCAGGCTGTTGCTTGGAGCAGCCCGCAGGCCCACACACCCACCACAGCCCTGATGGTCCAGCACTTCTTGAAGATGTTCACGGTTGTTCCGGCAATATTTCTTATGCTTGCTGGGAGGATGTTGAACAACCGCGGACCTCTGATGTTTATACAGTGTTCTCTGATTGTGCCTATGGCACCCCTGCTCTTCACTGATTCTATTCTGTATTTCTTCCATATCGTTCACTCTAGTATGCTGTTATTTTACTGCGTAGATTACACAGATAAATATTATAGATAAATACCTTAACCTCCAATATTTTCCACGTGTATATTATTTGATATCTCTCTCGTCTCCTCTTCTAGTGAGTACATTTGGAGAGCTTTAAAACTATCCCAATAATTTAGGTGCTTTATCCCGTCTATGCGTGCTGTATATGTTCTCTGTATTCCCTCTATTTCATCAATCTCTCCTGCTCTGAAGGGGGAAGTGAGTACTGAGCAGTACTCAAGACGGGACAACACAAGTGATTTGAAGAGTACAACCATTGTGATGGGATCCCTGGATTTGAAGGTTCTCGTAATCCATCGGATCAGTTTTCTAGCTGACGCAATATTTGCTGACAGGCCATTTCCAGGTGTCTTTGGTGGCCACAATAACCACAGTGCTCAACACGATGCTATTGTGCATTGTTCAGGCATCTGTTAAGAGTGGCGTGGTCGACCAGTTATGTCTTGACTGTTATCTCTTGGATTATGTGTCTATGTAACCTGTTTCTTGGGGGGATTGGTTGTTAACGCTGCTGAGGGCTGCACGTCTCTAATATGAGAAACTGGATCTTATGTCGGTGGTTATGTGCAAGGGTCTGGCGGTCGGTGGCCTTATATGTGACGGCCTCTGTAGCGCAGCGTCAGGTTGTTTGCTGAGAAGATTATGCAGATGCAATTAGATTACTCGTACATGTTGGAGCTGTCAGCTGAGTGGCCCCTTGGCGCTGCTTGTTGAGATGCTGAAGTGGCTAGTTATTGTGTAGCTTGTTTCTCAGAGTGGGTCACCTTTCTCATTGCTTGGGGTTTCCTGTTGACTCCTGTTGTTGCAGTTGCTGGGTGTTGGCAAGTGTTGCACACCAGTCTTCGTGGTATTTTGTCCGGGTAACACAGCCATTTGTTATAGGTGGGGTTCTTTGTGTATATCGTATGTTTGTTATTATCTTAACTTATCTTCTGTATCTTAACTGTATCTGACAGTGTCTAAGGCTGTAAGCGCTGTATCTTAACGCCGGGAGCCTCGTGATGGCAATGTTACTTTATTCTTTACCGCTTCATATTTTCCTTCTATTTTTTATTTTTAATTACCTCGGGCAATTAAATTTTTAATTACCAGGAAGCCGGTCGGCCGAGCGTACAGCACGCTGGACTTGTGATCCTGTGGTCCTGGGTTCAATCCCAGGCGCCGGCGAGAAACAATGGGCAGAGTTTCTTTCACCCTATGCCCCTGTTACCTAGCAGTAAAATAGGTACCTGGGTGTTAGTCAGCTGTCACGGGCTGCTTCCTGGGGGTGGAGGCCTGGTCGAGGACAGGGCCGCGGGGACCTGACTAATTTTGCAGCAATGCAAAAGATGTACAGTGACCACAACACAGCAGTTGGAACATCAGGATCTGCGGGTTGGTACAGGAACTCAACCAACTACAAACCACTTAGTTTGATGAAAGGGAGCAGTAGAGCAACAGAAGTACACTTACATCGCATCAGGCTTGGATACCCATGTGCATGGGAAATAGGCTTACAGGTTCCGGAAGATGAGAGGAAATGTCAGCACTGTGGAGAAATGCCCGACAGACCACTGGAACATCTTGAGGTTATCTTGAGATGATTTCGGGGCTTTAGTGTCCCCGCGGCCCGGCCCTCGACCAGGCCTCCACCCCAAGGAAGCAGCCTGTAACAGCTGACTAACACCCAGGTACCTATTTTACTGCTAGGTGACAGGGGCATAGGGTGAAAGAAACTCTGCCCATTGTTTCTCGCCGGCGCCCGGGATCGAACCCGGGACCACAGGATCACAAGTCCAGTGTGCTGTCCGCTTGGCCTACCAGCTCCCTATCTAAACATTATCTAACACAGTGCACAGTTACAAACCCATTAAGATTTCAACTTAGATTCAACAGAGCAGAAGAAGTTGTTAAACACATATGACAAAATCTTACTGAAGCGACCATACGAGTCATAAATACTCATACTCCGCCCAAGTAAAACAGAAACAAGCAACACTTAGTGGGCCAGCCAGAGGCTTAGGGCCCGCGCAGGAATATCCCTGCAAAAAAAAAAACATGGCTGTTAGATTTCGACCCCAATACGTGTAAGATAGTGATGGAAGATACGAGAGCAGAAGAAATGTACATAATAATGAAAAAAACACTACAGGAATTGGAAAGAGAAAACGCCTTAGGCGTGGATGTTCTCTCTCTTTACAGGCACCAGAGCCACATATAAACACTACACCATCGGCAGTACGTGAGAAGCTTGCCACTCGCCAGCACGCTTCTCAATCCCTGTATGGAATAGTCTGGAAACTTTTCTTTTTCTCACTATTGATATTTTTGCCTCTCTGGCTTCGCTAAACTGATGATATTTTTGTTCTGTGGCCTCGTGATGCTAGACTTTTCCAATCATTCCTTTCTTCTCTAAACAGCCTGCCTGCTTTAATCAGTTGCACAGATGAATACGAATCTATTATCTTCTTCCCTTCCTATACGTGCTTGTTCTCAGCTCTGTGTCCGGATTCTCTTTCTCTGTCTACCGTAGCCTTCACAAAGTCATCTTCACTTCTTGTCCTATCTTCCTCCTCCTTTTAAAGAATGTTTTCTTCTCCCTCTTCCTCCGTACCCTACACACCTGTCACTCTCAGTTTCTTGATTCCGAAATTTCTCTGCTTTACAAGTTTTTCTCTCGCCTTGGCTATCCCCTAAATTTTACCAACTGCACCTACTCTCAACCTAACGATCCTCCTTTCATCTAAAACTTACTCCAGCACTTGGAAGGAACCTTGCTGGAACCTTGCCCTACCTTCTTATCTAGGATACCCTTCGTCTACTTGATACAAAACTTGTCTTTCAACAAACCAAGACACTTCGTAGGAATCTGGTTCACACTGCTCCTCCAGATTCCGAAGGTGCCGGTGTTTGTTCAATATACTCCTCTTGAACTCTGCAACAGTTTGGTGAAACTGGCCGAACTCTCAATATGAGAGACTTGTGTGGGAAGGAAAAGGAGTGTTAAACTTACTGACACGAAAATGTTAAGTCCATAAGTGTTTTATAGTTTGGTTATTTGCTAAAATAATCTTCCCTGCCTCTACTCTCCACAGTCGCGGTCGTGTTGAATCGTCTCCCATACATTACGTCCTCCTTTGATGGAGTGATTGACGGCCGACAGGCCTTAATAAAAACATTTACATCATCGCCCAAATGAACCATAGTCCTGCCTGTGTTGTTCTTGACTCTGGCTCTTGTCAGTACAGTGCTAAGCGTTCTCATCTTCCTACCTAGCAAATTCTAACTCTGCTCTCTGCACCTCTGAGCTCTCCATCTCTCAGTATCGCTTTGTGTGTCCAATGTGCTTCTCTCTGCTTTTTTCCTTTACCTCTATTTCTTGCTTTTACTCTACATCCCTTCCTAATGCATTCCATTTGTCTACTACTCTGACACTGAAAAAATTCTTTCTAACGTCTCTATGGCTCATTTGGGCACTCAATTTACACCCTGTGTCCCCTAGTGCGTGTGCCCCTTGTGTTAAAAAATCTGTCTTTATCTACCCTATCAATTCCTGAGAATCTTGTATGTGGTGATCATATCCCCTCTAACTTTTCTGTCTCCAAGTGACGTGAGGTTAAATTCCCGTAGTATCTCCTCGTAGCTCCTACCCCTCAGTTCGGGTACTAGTCTGGTGGCAAACCTTTGAACCTTTTCCAGTTTAGTCTTATGCTTGACTAGGTATGGACTCCATGCTGGAGCCGCATACACCAGGATTGGTCTGACATATGTGGCATATAATGTTCTGAAAGATTCCTTACACAAGTTTCTAAAGGCCGTTCTTATGTTAGTAAACCTGGCATATGCCGCTGATGTTATCCACTGATATGAGCTTCAGGGGACAGGTCTGGCGTGATATCAACCCCCAGGTCTTTTCTCTCTCTCTGACTCTTGAAGTATTTCATCTCCCAAA
>WNGS01160430.1:34956936-34976364 GCA_020271785.1 Procambarus virginalis | reverse complement strand
TCCTCCTCAGGTCCTCCTCCAGGGGACCCCCAGGTCCTCCCCAGGAACCCCCCCCCCTAGGTCCTCCTCCAGGACCCACCCAGGTCTCCTCAGGACCCCCCAGGTCTCCTCCAGGGGGGGGACCCCCCCAGGTCCTCCTCCAGAACCCCCCCCCCATAGGTCCTCCTCCAAGGACCACCCCAGTTTCCTCCTCCAGGACCCCCAAGGCCTCCTCCAGGACCCCCAAGGTCCTCCTCCTGGGACCCCCCAGGTCCTCCTCCAGGACCCACCAGGTCCTCCTCCTGGGACCCCCAGGTCCTCCACAGGACCCTCCAGGTCCTCCTCCAGGACCCCGCAGGTCCTCCTCCTTGGGACCCCTAGGTCTCCTCCAGGACCCCCCCCAGGTCCTCCTCAGGACCCCCCAGGTCCCCTCCGGACCCATATTAATACTGTGACGTCTATCCTTATGTCAATCGCATTACCGTATCTTTATAATTTTGTTCTCCATTCCTATTCTAAGCCCGGTCCTCCCTCCTATTTCGGCCTCCCTATTTTCGCTCCCTCTCTCTTTTTCCCCTCGTCTCTATTTCCCTCCCGCTTCTTTCGCTTTCCCTCCCTCTATCCTCCTATCGTTCCCTTTTCCTCCTTCTTTCTTCTTTCCTTCTTTCACTCCATCTGTTGCTCATCTCCGAAAAAGTCGAAATCTATGAAATAGGTCTTGAAATGTAGGAAATAGCAGGAAGAAGTGGGATAGGTAAGTTAGGAACTGAAGATCGAATAGACTACCCTATATACCTCCCTCAATCCCCAACATCCCTATCTATCCCCCCTCACTCCCCTCATCTATCCCCTTCACTCCCCTCAGATATACCTGAACTCAAATCATCTATCCCCTTCACTCCCCTCATCTATCAACACTCACCACTTACCACCTCTCACTTAAACCCTCCCCCCCCCACCGTCCCTTAATTAAAAATAATTTAGAAATTACACACTCCACGAGGGTACAGATTACAGGATTCAAGGATCATTTAGCAATGGTCTTAGTTGGGATCAAGAGCTTGTGGAGGGGGGGCTTGGATGGGGGGATGGGGGATGGGGAAGGGGATAGAAGGGGGGGAATGGGAGGGGGGGGGGGGGGAGGGGGGCTGGCGGAGGGGGGGGGAGAAAGGGGGGAAGGGGGGGGGGAGAGGGGGAGGGGCTTGAGGAGGGGGGATCTGGGAATTGTGGAGGGGCGCTTGGGGTTGTGGAGGGGGGTGGGGGGGGCTGGGCTGGGGCTGTGGAGGGGGTGCTTGGGAAGGGGGGCATTGGGGAGGGGGAAGGGGGGCTTGGGGAGGGGGCTTGGGGCTTAACTAAGGGAGGGCTTGGGGCGTGGGGACGAGGGTGAGGCTTGGGAGAGGGAGGGATGTGAAAGGAGGGGGCGGGGGTGGCGGGAGGGGCTGGGCGTGGGACGGGGAGATTGGGAGTGGGGCTTTGGTGTGAGAGAATGGTCTTCTCAAGATATTCTCCCACAGGCGACTTGAATGGCTCATTGCAGTGCAAAGTGCACTGATCTTTCGTGCACAAGCCCTATCTCTGTTAACCCTGGATGGTAATCTGTCATATTGGGTGTCCCCAGGATGCCCACATAATCAGGAATACGTTTATAATACGTAGGGGCCGCCTATGTCCAGGCAGGAAGTAGTAGATACATGGAAGTTAAGCATTACTTGCCACAAAGGTCAGTGAGTACACAGGAGCTGCCAGCAGGCGGGAGAGAGGAGTAGGAGGAGGAGACGCTAGCAGCAGGCGACCTAGATGCTGACCATCTGGGGTCAGCCTCAACCGGCGCGATGGGGAATAACAACTGTGACGTGTTTATGACGTCACCTCTGCTACTGATCAGAGTACGGTCAATATGAATGGTTCCCGCTCATTTGCTGACATGCTATTGGTCAAATATTGTAATCCCTTGTGTGTGTCCTACGAGGATGCCCATACAGAGAGGCATAGAGTATTCACGTGAGGAAGCCCTTGCATTGAGGACATGTCCTGTTCTTTCTATTGGCCCAATAGACAGAAGACGAGGGCCGGGGTCTGTGTCGGTCTGACCCGTCCAAGTAGGTTAACTCAGACTATCTTTCGTATATACTCACATTCATTAGTCCGGAGTCCAGACTCATGGAATTCATAATTTATAAGAAATGCAAAGTGCCAGTAGCAGAGGCACTCAGTATAGTGTGGGGAAGGGAAGAGCTTGGACACGAAGGAGATACCAGATGCGCTGAAAGCAGCAAACATAGCCCCTCTACACACGGGGGGTAGCAAAGGCATTGGTAAAGAATTATAGACCAGTTGCACTAACGTCCCACATAATAAAAGTATTTGGATCGAGGATCAGGAGTCAGGTCACTAGATTCATGGAAACACAAGGACCTCCACAATCCATGGCCAACGTGGATTAGAGCAGGACGATCATGCCTCTCACAGCTACTTGCCCATTATGACAAAATCACTGAGGCATTAGAAGAAGAAACAGAATGCATATGTTGTATACAACAGACTTTGCAAAGGCCATTGACAAATGTGACCATGGAGTGATTGCACACAAAATGAGGTCAATGGTATAACTGGGTAAAGTAGGGACGCTGGGATATTTCCTGTCGGAACAGAACACAAAGAGTAAAATTCAATCAAGTAAATTCGAGTCCGAGCGCAGTTAAATGCTCTGTACTTCAAGGTACAGTCCTTACAACACTGCTGTTCCTTATTCTCATATTAGATAAAGGACCAAACTACAAGTCACAGCTTTCCTGTCATCCTTTGTTTGGATGACACAATAATCAGCTTGAAAATTACCTTTGCTGAAGACATTTGAAAAACTATATACCAGAACATGAACAATGTTTTTCGATTGAGCAGCAGAAATAACATGATAGTTTAACAGTCGTAACGGTGATAAATTCCAGGTACCTCAATACGAGCAAAAATGAGGAATCTGAACATAATACAGGGTACAAAACACTACGAATCGAATCTGCCCATAGTAGGAAACAAGCAATGTCAAGGGTTTGGAATAATGATCGTCGACGACCCTAACCGTTTTGGGACCATAACACAAGCAAGTATTGCAGTCAGCTAGGAAAAATGATAGGTATGGATTACGAGAAACTTTCAAGTCCAGAGATCGCCATCACAATGGTTTGTACTCTTCAAATCGACTGTGTTTGTTCCCGTCTTCGCAGTACTGCTCAGGACTGCACTTCCCTCCTTCAGAAGCAGGAGAGATTGCTGTGAAAATAAGATGGAATAGCAGAGAACATATCGGCCACGCATAGACGACAATAAAGTCACCTAATTATTGGGACTCGTCTCAAGAGCTCTCCAATGTACGTCACTAGAAAGAGAACGAGAGAGATACCAAACAATATACACATAGAAAATAATGGCTAGGGGCCAGCGACAGGTCCCACATCTACACAGGAAAATACAAACGTCCTTTCACTTACTTCGCGTTGTGTCTTTCGCGGGGGTTGAGGCCCGTTGTTGCTTGCGTCCTATTGTGGTCCCGCCTCTCACTCTACAATCAACGGTGTATGCAGCATCCCTGAGCCTATTGGGCTCTATCATATCTCACTTATGAAACTGTGTATGGAGTCTACATCTGCTCCCTTCCCACTTCCCTATCTCCTCCGGCCATCTGTCCCTATCTTGTCACCACTCTGACACTAAAAAGTTCTTTCTAATATCTCTGTGCTCAATTTGGGTATCAGATTTCCTCCTGTGTCCCCTTGTTCGCGGATCCAGCCGTGTTGTTAGAACGTTTATCTCTTTATCTACCCTGTCAATTCCTCTGAGAATTTTGTAGATATGTGATCATGTCTTCCCTTACTGTTTTTGTTTTCAGTGCTGTCTAGCACTTGCAACGGTTTGTATGTATGCATGCTGATGATGACGGGTCGTGCAGTGTGGTGTGTGTCGTGCACCGGTGAGATACTGTGCTGAACTGTATCACACACAGCTCACTACCTGTTGAACTGTGTTGTGTGGAATGTGTCAGTCGTGACCCACAGCTATTACTGTGACCACAGTACACCAACTGTGACCACAAGTAGTCAACAAACTGTGACCCACAGTACACAACTGTGACCACAGTACACATTGACACAGTACGTGACCACAGTACACAACTGTGACCACAGTACACAAACTTGGACCACAGTACACAACTGTGACCACAGTACACAACTGTGACCACAGTACACAACTGTGACCACAGTACAACAACTGTGACCACAGTACACAACTGTGACCACAGTACACAACTACACTACACATAATACCTCCCCTCTCACCCCCAAACCCGACCTACAACAAACCATCACACCCCCCTCACCCCCACCACCACTACAACAACCATCAACACCCCCTCACCCCCACCACCACTTACAACAAACCATCACACCCCTCACCACCACCACCCACAATTATCGTCAACATTCACCTATCACTGCTTTTAGTCGTCACCTCATCACCATTATTTGAACACTTTAGGACTCGTTACTATGTTAATTTGGTTATCCTTATTGCCTAAAGGCTCCACACACCCTGCCATCCACACCCCTGGCCCATCCACACACCCTGCCTCCACACCCCTGCCTCCACACCCAACCATGAACATCCTCCCACCCTGCGATCCATCCACTCTGCCATCCACCCACCCTGCCATCTACACACCCGCCATCCACACCACTGCCACCCACACCCCTGCCATCCACACCACTGCCATCCACACCCTGCCATCCACACACACTGCCACCCACACCCCTTGCTCCACACCCCTGCCATCCACACCCCCTGCCATCCACAACATCCTGCCATCTAACCACACCCCGTGCCATCCACACACCAGATACAAGGGATCAACACGTGTTACGGACGGCTGGGAGTGATGTCACACGTATTACGGACGGCTAGGAGTGATGTCACATGTGTTACGGACGGCTGGGAGTGATGTCACACGTATTACGGACGGCTAGGAGTGATGTCACATGTGTTACGGACGGCTGGGAGTGATGTCACACGTGTTACGGACGGCTGGGAGTGATGTCACACGTGTTACGGACGGCTGGGAGTGATGTCACACGTGTTACGGACGGCTAGGAGTGATGTCACACGTGTTACGGACGGCTGGGAGTGATGTCACATGTGTTACGGACGGCTGGGAGTGATGTCACACGTGTTACGGACGGCTGGGAGTGATGTCACATGTGTTACGGACGGCTGGGAGTGATGTCACATGTGTTA
Source organism: Procambarus virginalis (assembly GCA_020271785.1). Lineage (NCBI taxonomy): Eukaryota > Metazoa > Arthropoda > Malacostraca > Decapoda > Cambaridae > Procambarus > Procambarus virginalis. The sequence continues at coordinate 34,971,099 of WNGS01160430.1, read as the reverse complement.
CGGACGGCTGGGAGTGATGTCACATGTGTTACGGACGGCTGGGAGTGATGTCACATGTGTTACGGACGGTTGGGAGTGATGTCACACGTATTACGGACGGCTAGGAGTGATGTCACATGTGTTACGGACGGCTGGGAGTGATGTCACACGTGTTACGGACGGCTGGGAGTGATGTCACACGTATTACGGACGGCTGGGAGTGATGTCACACGTGTTACGGACGGCTGGGAGTGATGTCACACGTGTTACGGACGGCTGGGAGTGATGTCACACGTGTTACGGACGGCTGGGAGTGATGTCACACGTGTTACGGACGGCTAGGAGTGATGTCACACGTGTTACGGACGGCTGGGAGTGATGTCACACGTATTACGGACGGCTAGGAGTGATGTCACATGTGTTACGGACGGCTGGGAGTGATGTCACACGTGTTACGGACGGCTGGGAGTGATGTCACACGTGTTACGGACGGCTGGGAGTGATGTCACACGTGTTACGGACGGCTGGGAGTGATGTCACACGTGTTACGGACGGCTGGGAGTGATGTCACACGTGTTACGGACGGCTGGGAGTGATGTCACACGTGTTACGGACGGCTGGGAGTGATGTCACACGTGTTACGGACGGCTGGGAATGATGTCACACGTGTTACGGACGGCTGGGAGTGATGTCACATGTGTTACGGACGGCTGGGAGCGATGGCACACGTGTTACGGACGGCTGGGAGTGATGTCACATGTGTTACGGACGGCTGGGAGCGATGGCACACGTGTTACGGACGGCTGGGAGTGATGTCACACGTGTTACGGACGGCTGGGAGCGATGGCACACGTGTTACGGACGGCTGGGAGTGATGTCACACGTGTTACGGACGGCTGGGAGTGATGTCACACGTGTTACGGACGGCTGGGAGTGATGTCACACGTGTTACGGACGGCTGGGAATGATGTCACACGTGTTACGGACGGCTGGGAGCGATGGCACATGTGTTACGGACGGTAAGGAGCCATGACAGTGGTGGGAGGAGTGTAGTGTCCCTCCAGAGGGGCCGACGAGTACTGTCAGGGAGAGACAAGCCTGGTGACCTTCCTCTATAACTGGTCGACACTGTCTCTCAGAGGAGCGACTATACTGTAGAAGAACTTGTGGAAGTGTATGCGAGTAGTGTGTGTGTGTGTGGTGTGTGTGTGTGTGTGTGTGTGTGTGTGTGTGTGTGTGTGTGTGTGTGTGTGTGTGTGTGTGTGAGTTTACTTACCTAATTGCCTAATTTACCTAATTGTGCTTGTGGGGGTTGAGCTCTGGCTCTTTGGTCCCGCCTCTCAACCGTCAATCAACAGGTGTACAGGTTCCTGAGCCTACTGGGCTCTATCATATCTACACTTGAAGCTGTGTATGGAGTCAGCCTCCACCACATCACTTCCTAGTCATGTGCTCCACACCTACCCAACTGGGCGGCAGCTTTACAGTCATGTGTTCCACACCCACCCAACTGGCGGCAGCTTTACAGTCATGTGCTCCACACCCACCCAACTGGGCGGCAGCTTTACAGTCATGTGCTCCACACCCACCCAACTGGGCGACAGCTTTACAGTCATGTGCTCCACACCCACCCAACTGGGCGGCAGCTTTACAGTCATGTGCTCCACACCCACCCAACTGGGCGGTAGCTTTACAGTCATGTGCTCCACACCCACCCAACTGGGCGGCAGCTTTACAGTCATGTGTTCCACACCCACCCAACTGGGCGGCAGCTTTACAGTCATGTGTTCCACACCCACCCAACTGGGCGGCAGCTTTACAGTCATGTGTTCCACACCCACCCAACTGGCGGCAGCTTTACAGTCATGTGTTCCACACCCACCCAACTGGGCGGCAGCTTTACAGTCATGTGTTCCACACCCACCCAACTGGGCGGCAGCTTTACAGTCATGTGTTCCACACCCACCCAACTGGCGGCAGCTTTACAGTCATGTGCTCCACACCCACCCAACTGGGCGGCAGCTTTACAGTCATGTGCTCCACACCCACCCAACTGGGCGGCAGCTTTACAGTCATGTGCTCCACACCCACCCAACTGGGCGGCAGCTTTACAGTCATGTGCAGGCTGCATCTACAGTAAGCAAATTTTGGATACTTCGCTAAGATTCCCGACAGCACATCATTATGAATTAGGAACTTACACATCTTCGACTCCATTGATGGTGTTATCAGTGAAATGACGTAAAGTATGCGAATAGTTCGGCTGACAGAGTTTACATTTTGTCAAATTTACATCAGCAGATGTTACAAACTACCAGAGGTACTTGTAGCCGAGCCTAACCCTAGCAGTGGTAACATTTAGAAGTCTGCTAAACCTTACTGGATGACCCATAGACGTGCGGTACTTCCTGCATAATAGAATGATGATAGATGGAGTAAATAGTGGGAATTTCACTTTGCTTCAAGTCTACGAGATCTTGTTGATGTTCCCGGAATATTCCTGCCCTCAGGCTTCTCAAAGGCAGTCCAAGATGGTAATCAATTCGCTCTTTATGAGCTAAAGTCTTGTCTAACTCATCAGTTCTATCATGCATTCGGAGACCAATATGGGAAGGAATCCACAGGAGACAAACTCTGACTCCATCATTAATTATTCCCTTATATCTGTGTCTAGCTTCAGAGACAAGCACGTCACAGTTATGCCTTAGAGAGCCGAGGGCAGTCATGTATTACCCGGGTGGGGTTCTGAGAGCTCTTCTACTCCCCAAGCCCGGCCTGGGGACAGGCTTGGTTGAGGTGGGACAGAATGTAGTAGGGTGAGGGGAGAGGATGGAGGCTAATAATTAGGAAGGTGAAAATATGAAAGGTGATATATATATATGTGGGTAGGGGGTGACAGGTGGACAGTGGGGAAGGAGGGGGGAGTGTTTAAAGCTGTGAGGGGTCAGGGGGGTTTGGTGGGGGCAGGAAGGGAAGAGTTCTGGAGCCAGGGGCGGGGTGAGGGGGGGTGGTGTAGAGGCAGGGAGGGGCGAGAGTGGGTGGCTGGGGCGGGGGGCACACATGAGAGGGTAAAAGAAGGGGAAATCATAAGAGTATGAATTGGCTGCGCCACAGAACAACCGGAAGCCTGCAAACATAAAGTTAAAGAGAAATGAAGAGGAATGAGGGGAAAGGAAGGTTAGGGATGGCTGAAGGGAGAGGGGACTCGGTGATGGGTAAGGAAGGGAGGAAATGGAAGGGACGGTGAACTTTAGATAAACAAACTCTCGCTACTTTTAAAGGGACGATGCCACATGCACAGTTGACTTTACCATCACTATATTTACTCTCAGCTTTCAGTCCTGACTGAAAAAAAATATTCTCACCAATTACTTAGTAATTAATGATATGAATACCGGAAATGTTGTGGACGCTGACTATAGCGCCGGGACTCGTCCAGCGTTACGCTACCACATACGAAACCTTTACATCTTTCCTCAATCACGGCAGGTTTGTAAAGTTAATAAACAGTTTATGAGCTCGAAACAATAAGAGGTTGTTCATGACCATAATAACCTTACGTTGTGATGTTTCCAAGTTCGTAAACTAATAAATGTCAACCTAAATGACCTGAAATTACCCGAGATGTAAAGGTTTCGTCTATGTGAATCCTCGCCCAGCAGCTCCTCCTCGCACTAACACCGATTACTTTCGCTTAATTAAATGTTGACATTTTCCCCGGACACCATGACTCGCCATGTGAGCACTCAGCCCCATTGGTGACCACTCTTGGTGAGGTCCTCTAACACTCAGTTCAGTGGTGACCACTCTTGGTGAGGTCCTCTTGCACTCAGCCCCAGTGGTGACCACTCTTGGTGAGGTCCTCTAACACTCAGCCCCAGTGGTGACCACTCTTGGTGAGGTCCTCTTGCACTCAGTCCAGTGGTGACCACTCTTGGTGAGGTCCTCTTGCACTCAGTCCCAGTGGTGACCACTCTTGGTGAGGTCCTCTAACACTCAGCCCCAGTGGTGACCACTCTTGGTGAGGTCCTCTAACACTCAGTCCCAGTGATGACCACTCTTGGTGAGGTCCTCTAACACTCAGTTCCAGTGGTGACCACTCTTGGTGAGGTCCTCTAACACTCAGCCCCAGTGGTGACCACTCTTGGTGAGGTCCTCTAACACTCAGCCCCAGTGATGACCACTCTTGGATCTGAACATCTCAGCCCTAGAGAAACCTCCACCTGATCAGGTCCTCACCTGACCAGGTCCTCACCTGACCAGGTCCTCACCTGACCAGGTCCTCACCTAACCAGGCCTCCACCTGAGTGATGGCGTAGCTATTAATCAATCTACTGCTGCAGGTAGAAACTCGACCACTCTCTTGGAACAGTACAATTACAGTTCCCGTTCCAAAACCCAAAGACCCAGGAAATCCAAGACCCATCTCATTAACAAGCTGTATGGCCAAAACTGCGGAAAGAATGGCTCTTAATTGAATTGTCTGGAAAGCTAATTCACTGCTCTAAAATATGTTTGCTTACAGCAAATGTGTTGGAACCACAGAATGCCTTACCTCCCTCCTGGTTCAAATCAGTGACAAACCAGGAATGTTTATTTTTCTAGACATTGAAAAAAAAGCCTTCGAGCTAGCCATTGCACCAGCTAAACTATACTGCCTTCTGGATAAGAAAATCAAAGGACACGCTCTTGCCTTTGCCAAAGGAAGCCTGCTTAACCGAGAAACTTAATTAAGGGGGTCATGGGCAAGGTTTCATAAAAGTTGTTAAATGTCAACCAATGTTTTTTGACTAGTTGTATATGAACATGGCTGCAATTGTTCCAAGTTTCAGTACTGCATCCTAAATAGAAAGGGAGATTTTGTATTTTTTATTTTTTTTAATTAATTTTACACGTTTTCAAGTGTAAATTAACAAACACACCTTTCAGATATAATCATTCTATGACACTTTTCTGACACATTAGCGTATAATAAAGGATCCGGAGTTAGAGAGTTTCCGAAACATCTTTAGTTTTCCTAATACAAATATTCAAAATTTCCCTAAAAAAATATGCAAATATGTCATGTTTATTCCTATTATAAAATCAATAAATGAACTTAAAAAAAAAAACGCTTACTCTGGATTTTAGAGACATAAACTTTACATACAATGTGTAGGTTTCATGTGAATTGAATAAAAAATTAGTTATTTGAACGTTTATGTTACTTGAAAATATTGAAAATAAATGAGAAAATAATAAAGCCTAAGGTGCTGCCATCTGTAGCTGAGGTTGACATCAACCAGTTTTCTCCAAAATTGGCACCCTTCCAGATAGGCTTATGTGCAGTCAGGTGTATAAGTTTCATGCAAATCGTCCGATAAAAAAAAAATAAAAAACAAAACAAAAATATATATAATTTTTTTTAACTTAATTATTTTTCTAATAAAACTAATTATAATATTTGTTTAATATATGATATTGTGATAGCAGAGAGTCATAGACATGATTTCAGTTGACACTTGTGTTTGATAATCGTTTTTGACCATTTTGGAATAATTTTGACACCTACTTCACTATTTATTTTCTCCCTTCCTATTTATGCTACGATGCTGAGGCTTGGGCCAGATGAAACCCTTTACATATACAACTAGTCAAAAAAGTTTAATTGAAATCGAACTAGTTTTCATTTAATGCATTTTTTGGGAAATCTGGAGCCATTGTCCTTTAATTAAGTCAAATTCCAAGGAAAAACATCGACCTCAAAGAGGTTGGAAAATGGAACTCCGCAGGGAGGAATACTAAGCTTCTTCCTCATCTACTGTCTCATTGAACAATTCATGAGGCTCTAGTTACCAAAAGCCAAACTGCTTAACTATGCAGACGACTTTATGGTCATTATGAATGGCAAAGGTGCCAGGAATCATGCACAAAAATGACTAGATATTATCAGCAAGAAAGCAGAACGCATAGCAGTGAAAATAAACAGCAATAAAACCAAAGCAATAGCCGTTAAAATTAGAACTCAAGACATCAGTCTTGCAATACAAGGACAAGAAATTGAGTGGGTTACCTCTTTTCAATACCTTAGAGTCATAATAGACAGCCAGTTGAAATTCACTCAAGAAATTGAATATCTTCGGCAACGTTTTAAAGCCAGAAACTCAGCCTTGCGCTCCCTGACCAGTCTTAGAGAGGGTGCATCTCTACCAGTAGTCAAAATGTACTTCGTTCAAGCAGTTAGGTCACTCATTGACTATGCTGCTCCTGTTTTTACATCCTTCAGTGATAACCAATGGGAGAAACTGGAAGTGTCTCAAAATGATGCCCACAGAACAATGCTGGGAGCACCTATATGGACGCGTTGAGAGAATCTAAGAATGGAAACCAACTTACCAGCCTTAGAAAACAGGACCAAACAAAGGATAGACATCATAGCAGGAAAACATGTTGGAACTTCGTCCAGAGTGTCAGTAAAGATAGCTTACAGAGATCGATTCAGAGAAACCTTCATTATAGAACAAGTGAATGGATGGATAATCTGGTCAAGATTATCCAGATAATCTGGATTGATAGAGAAAGTGGACTTGAAATGGACCATTACAAACAAAGGGGAAGATAGACCATATCAACACTTTCGGCAGCCTTCTCCATGGGAAGATTGGAATCTAAAGATAATCAGTGGACGATTGCCAGTTAAAAAATCAGCATGTGACCCGCAGAGGCTCAAGGAAGTAATAGAACGACAAATGGAAACCATCTCAAGACCTACAACGACTCACATCTTCACAGACGGATCAGTTGATCAAGAAAGAGGTTCTGCTGGGGCAGCAGTTTACACTACCAACCATGAAGCTTACTGGAGCATGAATAGTGGGTGCTCAACATTGCAGACAGAATTATATGCCCTGAAGGAGGCCATAAATTATACATTTGAGAATAATTTACATGATGTCATCATTCTTACCGACTCTAAATCTTCCCTCTAGGCATTGTTATCCAGTCAGCACAGAGATAATATACAACTCCTCACAGAAATCCTACATATAGGAAAAGAAGCCCATAATCTAGGGCTGTCAATGACCCCTAAATTGGATATTAAGTCACAGTGGCATAGATGGTAATGAGAAGGCAGACTCACTAGCAAAAACTGCCACTGCTCAACCTGTTGTACAGGTTAAAATACCTCCAATTTTTTCACAGATTAAGGAACAAATCAAGAATAAAATATTCCCAACCATCAAAGGTCGCCACAGAGCCCAAGGAACGGAAGCAAGCTCCACTGCGTGTGGTACAAACAAGACACTGGGTACTACTCTTTCAAGCCTGGCAAAGCGATATCTAGAGACAATGCAGTAGCCATACACAGACTCAGACTTAGTTACAAGTGCTGCTGGGAGGTAATAAACCTAATAGTTAAAGAGTGTCACATCTGTGGAACAGATGCAGAGGCGCCACTATTGCACTACTTACTGGAATGTGAACCTAATGAAGTCTTGATTGACTTGATAATGGTCCAGGACGGACCGAAACGTTGTCGTCCCGTCGCCTTCTAGTGTGTAGTCTGGTCAACATTTTTCAGCCACATTATTGTGACTCCTCACTTGCAACTGAATCCCTGCGCATTAAACATAATATGACAGCAGCTGCATTAGATGCAAATTGCACAGCGACAACAATGATTAGAAAAGCAGTTGAAGAATTGGACTCACTAGTGAACATTGAGGATATCCGCCACCAAGATAAGGTTAATAAAACAAGACTAAAACTAGTGCGCTAAAACAGAAGCGGAAAAGAAACGGGAGAAAAGAAGAAAAACTCGCCACCATATAAAACTTTGACCCAAATATCAGAGTAACAAAGTTATTGCGAATAACTGAACTCAATTACGGGCACACTATTGCCCGTGCTACATGGACATTTCGTTCTGAGCACCTAAATCTATAACAACAACAAAAACATGCAGGTAGAATTCAGTCTAGGCACCGCAGAGCGGCTGATCAGTAGGGAGGCACGTCTCCTGTGGCAGGTGGGTACGACGGGCTCACCATATTGCAACGACTGCTGCTTGCAACCTTTTGTTCCGGGCAGCTCAAGCAACATCATCAACGATCAGCAGGACAACGAACCTGCTGAATGCACCATAATTACCATATTCAGGTCTTTGCGTGGAACAAGCAGCTGCATTTTTGGCTGTATAAATACACCAATGATTTGTATAATATAATGGAATAACGTCGTGGTTTTGAGGCATTATTTGTAACGTTTTAGTCGCTGTGTACAAATATACGCTGCGCATTTTTTCTGTTACACAAAATGTTGTTGCTTGTTTTAAAGTAAATGGCTGGAAAAAAGTTATTTAGATTACTTTTATGTATTGTTGACTAAAACTGTAACTGTATAAACTAAAAATGTAAATGAATATTTTGTTTTGTAAATCAGCGGTATTGTTAATAGAATTGTGTTAGTGAGTCGATGTTACTGTAAGCTGGTGGTGTAAGTGGTAATGGAAGCTACTACTGTTGTAAGTTAGTGGTATTGTAAGATAGTAACATTGTAAATAAGTGGTATTGTTAGATAGTAGCATTACAAGTGGTATTGTAAGATAGTTGCATTGTAAGTAAGTGGTATTGTTAGATAGTAGCATTATAAGTGGTATTGTAAGATAGTTGCATTGTAAGTAAGTGGTATTGCTAGATAGTAGCATTATAAGTGGTATTGTAAGATAGTAGCATTGTAAGTAAGTGGTATTGCTAGATAGTAGCATTATAAGTGGTATTGTAAGATAGTAGCATTGTAAGTAAGTGGTATTGTTAGATAGTAGCATTGTAAGTACGTGGTATTATAAGATGGTAGCATTGAAAGTAAGTGGTATTACAAGTGTGTGGTATTGTAAGCTAGGGATTTGTTACGTGAAGGTAGAGAGATTGGCAGCGTCCGATTCTTGCTTGCAAGCTTTGTGCTTTCCCTTCTCATACCTCATGTTAAGTCTTATCTTGCCATGTTTCCCCTGAGAATACTACCTCTCAACCCACCTACAGCCAAGTCCACAGTTACTGTTGAGTGACCAGGGGCGAGCAGTCAAGAACTGACGGCCGGCCACTCTCTCACACCTGGACTCACGTCTCGGTCAAATGGCTCGGGAGTAATACCATCTGACGATGTATTTATATTTTGTTCATTGTGTGATGTTTTATGCTTGCAGGAAAACAAACAAGTTTAATCTGTTTGTTCGATGTCATAGATGTTGAAGAATAATTTAAATCAACGGGTAAAAAAGCACACTGACAACGTACGACAATATCCAGGATACGTCACTTGAATGTCCCAATAAAAGTGTGCCAGAGAAGCAATTGCCGATCAGAGTGTAACGAAGGTGTTGTCAGGATGGTCAGGATTGGTTGAACACAGAAAACGGGAGCATTTCCGCAGCAGACAGCTAGCTCAGCACAGAGGTAGTGCAGGATAAAGCTTGAAGGGCGGAACATTTCTTGGGGAACGGGAAGTCGTATGGAGATTGGTGGTACAAAGTAACTCTCTTGGAGTCTCAATCCTCTGCTCCGAACTACCATCTCGACGTGAGAGATGGAGGTAAGTGGATCACGACACTTGCCAGACACAGTTATATTAGGATCTCGGAGGTCGGTCTTTGCATTCTAATGGTTATTAGGTCCATGTAATTCATGGTAGGAATAGCTAGATCGGAGAGTGGATATTATTATAGCGAGAAGAGTCACGAGGCTCGACCAGTAAGTCAGTGGGTGTGTTGTTGATGATGACACCACCTCCCGGGCTCACATGGGCACCCGGGCTCACATGGGCACCCGGGCTCACATGGGCACCCGGGCTCACATGGGCATCCGGGCTCACATGGGCACCCGGGCTCACATGGGCACCCGGGCTCACATGGGCACCCGGGCTCACATGGGCACCCGGGCTCACATGGGCACCCGGGCTCACATGGGCACCCGGGCTCGGGAAGGAGGGAGTTGTATTCCCTCTACAGCCTCTTGGGACGGTACGGAGATGATGCGTGCCCCTTCAAGTCTGGCGTCGTGGTCGTCGGTGCCACCAACTTTATCTAGCAGAACAAGCTCCTGGAGGTTTGTAAAGGTCTAACGACACGCTGGAGCCTCGTACCCGTGGCGTAAACCATTGGGCAATACAGGCCACTGTATCCACTGTACCTTGGTGGAGGGAGAGGCCGAGCCTGAGGGCAGTGTGACGAGTGGCGCCAGAATTCGGCGCTATTTTTTTGTTTGGGGGAGTAAAGAGGAAGGAGAGGCATAGGTGAAGGGAAGTATAGAAGTGGGAAATACAGTGAGAGGTATGAAAGCAGGCGGGCTGTCCGCCTTGCTGACCCGCACCCACGGACACGGTAGGGCCAGAGGGTGGTGAGGGACACACACACTCGCACTCACTGGACACACTCTCACACTCACTGGACACTCTCACACACACTGGACACTCTCACACTCACTGGACACTCTCACACTCACTGGACACTCTCACACTCACTGGACACTCTCACACTCACTGGACACTCTCACACTCACTGGACACTCTCACACTCACTGGACACACTCTCACACTCACTGGACACTCTCACACTCACTGGACACACTCTCACACACACTGGACACTCTCACACTCACTGGACACTCTCACACTCACTGGACACTCTCACACTCACTGGACACTCTCACACTCACTGGACACTCTCACACTCACTGGACACACTCTCACACTCACTGGACACTCTCACACTCACTGGACACTTTCATACTCACTGGACACACTCTTACACTCACTGGACACTCTCACACTCACTGGACACTCTCTCACACTCACTGGACACAATCTCACTGGACACACTCACACTCACTGGACACTCTCACACACACTGGACACTCTCACACTCACTGGACACTCTCACACTCACTGGACACTCTCACACTCACTGGACACTCTCACACTCACTGGACACTCTCACACTCACTGGACACTCTCACACTCACTGGACACACTCTCACACTCACTGGACACTCTCACACTCACTGGACACACTCTCACACACACTGGACACTCTCACACTCACTGGACACTCTCACACTCACTGGACACTCTCACACTCACTGGACACTCTCACACTCACTGGACACTCTCACACTCACTGGACACACTCTCACACTCACTGGACACTCTCACACTCACCGGACACTTTCATACTCACTGGACACACTCTTACACTCACTGGACACTCTCACACTCACTGGACACTCTCTCACACTCACTGGACACAATCTCACTGGACACACTCACACTCACTGGACACTCTCACACACACTGGACACTCTCACACTCACTGGACACTCTCACACTCACTGGACACTCTCACACTCACTGGACACTCTCACACTCACTGGACACTCTCACACTCACTGGACACTCTCACACTCACTGGACACTCTCACACTCACTGGACACTCTCACACTCACTGGACACAATCTCACTGGACACACTCACACTCACTGGACACACTCACACTCACAGGCTGGCACACATGACTATAAAGTAAGCGTCGGGGCGAGAGAGGTTATGTATCGCTGGAATTTAATTTTGATGAATACATAGAGATAGTTTATTAGAAACACATTTGCTGTGATGTTCGGCACATCAATACAGTTGTAGTCTTCGTTGTATTAGCAAGCATTTGTCGTTGTGTAATTATTTATATTGATAGGAAGTCTTTTGCATAGTTTTTTCGTGTATATTTAATCGGTATATTCTATTATATATTCTTATACTGAAATTATATATTTTTTATATTCAATTATATTTTATATTGTTTTGTTTTATATTCTACTCGAGGCAACCTCGACTGGCCTATGACCCGCCTATGCCACCCAAGTGTCATCTTGGAAAGTTGGGTAAGGTTTGTCCTACGTGGCTGGCCTCCAATCTCGAACAAAGAATCAGAGGTAGATAAACATTCTACTTTATAAGTATAGATTATATTCTATATTACATAATATTTTGTATATAGTATCCCATAAAGTGAGGATCTATTCTGAGTTGTCAGGTAATTATTACATGTGACAACCCATGCAATGTTGCACATGACGTAATATGCTGGCAGTATTCGGCGTCAGTCTCAAGTAATTAGGATGATCACAGGTCGTGCCAAGAATGAGTACCAAACAGTACAGGTACTCATACACACAGGTACTGCACAGGTACAGTACAGGTGAAAACTGGTATTTGTACCAGACATATCAATCATGCCAGTATTATTCTTTGGATCTCCAGGATATCATTATTTCAGACCAGGATATCATTAATTTACTGACGATGTTACTGTACCAAACTATCACTGAGAAGTATTACCTACTCCTCTCTCTTGAAGGTGGCGCAATTACTGGGACTAAATACTGTAAACAAAAGCCTAAGACAAGTGAGCCTGCTCTTCCCTACATAAAGTTACTTACACATCTACAAGGATAAGATGCTACATTCAAGATACGTCTACCAGTAGCGCAAAACGTTTTGACCAGGAGGCAAAACGTAAAAACTATCCCCTACTCCACTCCCTCCACGCCGGCTCGCCACCCGTCGTCAACCAGCAAAGAACCCTTCCCAGCCTGCCTGCTTCTGATTGGTGACCCGCCGACTGCACACTCGCACCTCTGCACCTCAGCGCCATCTACCTGATTTGATGTCTGGGCCTGATCCAGCCATCATAGTCAGAATATCCTTGTGCTCTCATGCTGTGAACAACTAACTGATACACATCCTGTTTATCGGTGGAGGTTCTAAGCTAGCGCTCATATTCTCAGCACCTGTTATTGTCACTTTGCCTTTATATTATTCCTAGAGTAAATTATCTACTTAGTTATTTTTATGTTATACTTTTTGACTTGTTTGTTTGCACTGTACATAGACAAGGGATTGTCTTTGTTTTATGCTTTGCTTTCAATATTAATTAAAATTTCATTGTTCATACTATGTGTTTTGCGTGTCTTTCCTTAATTTACCACAGACAACAGCCAAACAGTCTTTTTTTTTTGTAAATGTGACAGGCATTGACACCAGCCAATAGGAAGACTGCCGAACATCTACACTCCTACATTTTTCCCGTCACAATACCAACAATTACATTAATATAACAATACCATTAAATCTTCTCAACAACTAGCCACTAGGAAGGAATGTTCTTCACAACAACTAGCCACTAGGAAGGAATGTTCTTCACAACAACTAGCCACTAGGAAGGAATGTTCTTCACAACAACTAGCCACTAGGAAGGAATGTTCTTCACAACAACTAGCCACTAGGAAAGAATGTTCTTCACAACAACTAGCCACTAGGAAGGAATGTTCTTCACAACAACTAGCCACTAGGAAGGAATGTTCTTCACAACAACTAGCCACTAGGGAGGAATGTTCTTCACTACAACTAGCCACTAGGAAGGAATGTTCTTCACAACAACTAGCCACTAGGAAGGAATGTTCTTCTCAACAACTAGCCACTAGGAAGGAATGTTCTTCACTACAACTAGCCACTAGGAAGGAATGTTCTTCACAACAACTAGCCACTAGGAAGGAATGTTCTTCACAACAACTAGCCACTAGGAAGAATGTTCTTCACAACAACTAGCCACTAGGAAGGAGTGTTCTTCACAACAACTAGCCACTAGGAAGGAATGTTCTTCACAACAACTAGCCACTAGGAAGGAATGTTCTTCACAACAACTCAGTATATCTAGCAGTTCACCATAAATTCATTATGCGAGTATAATGTACTAAACTTAATACGTAGATAGTTGACATAAAGTTAATGTCCTTCATTATAAATTTGCACCATATTATAACTCACACTAAACTTGCTACCTTTTATATATTTTATTTTATAAGTTATTATCACTCGTGAGACACAAGAGTACTTAAGAAAACTTGCAAACAATTTTCACACATTTCCTGTAAGTGAAAATACTCATGATTTTACATTTTACTTTCATACATTTTAAGAATTTTCCTAATGGAGTTTTGAGCGAGAATCTCCGGTATATCTTGATTTATCTTTTATTAAATTAAATGACAAGAAATATATAAGTGGTTACAACAGCGCCTCACTGTAACACATTTCCTGTTACATAATTGAATTAGATGAAGCCAGGGGCCATAGCTCAGGTTTAAAAGAAGTTT
>WNGS01160430.1:34911501-34925044 GCA_020271785.1 Procambarus virginalis | reverse complement strand
AGAGAGAGAGGCGAGGAGTCAGGAAGGCACTTCGCCATACTAGGTAGGGTTAAGTGAGGAAGCCAGAAAGGAGGCAGGACAAGAGGAGCCACCAACAAGAGGATAGAGTTAGAGGCACCAGCCAGCAGAGGGTGAGATCTCCAGGTAATCTAGAGGGGGGGGGGGGGCATCACTACCTGACCTCTGCAAAGAGAACTGATAAACTCTTCCAAAGTTACCTGGTCAAACTGACTGTGATTCATACGTCCGGCTGCTGGTAGCTGCGTCTAACAGCCTTATTGAACATACCCCCCTCCCACCCAGGAGGATCAAATCAGAGACCGGGCCGCACGAACGTTAATTCCCGGAACCACCACAAGCCAACGGTACCGAACAAGGGATTGGAGCAGAGAAGCCAACGAACAATTCAATCTCCACGGCGAGGGATGAGGACACGGCGCGGAGTGAAAGGTGCAGATTGTAACGATGCCAATTAAAAGAGCTCCTCTGCCGCCCGCTGTTCCTCCACTGACAACCAAACAGGGACTGGGTGGCCACCCTCAAGAGGTTAACGAAGGCCATATTAATTCGTTACATTTATTTGATCAACGGAGTTGTACTGTCTTCAGGTGCCTCTCGTACCTCTTCTATGGTGCAGAGGACAGTTATCTACATTATTACATAATGGCAACGTTATTAATGGTAATATTATGTACAACTACCATCACCACCACTCACCATTAACTATCATTACTACTACCACCATCTTTACTGTTAAAGATAACAAGATACAAGATAACCACCATCACAACTACCACCATCACAACCACCACCATCACAACTACCACCATCACAACTACCACCATCACAACTACCACATCACAACTACCACATCACATCTACCAACATCACAACAATTATATCCTAGACCACGAATATATTGAACATTTTCATCTAGACAAAGAAGACAAGACTCCCTCCTCCTACAGTGTGCTCTACACGCCCGTATTGTTCCCAGTTCTCCCATACTCGCCTCCTTGTTATTCCCTCTCTTTATTCTGCTTTCTCCCTTCTCCCTCGATATATTCAAACTTATTCCATCCACAATTTGATTTCAGCATTCCCCTTGCATCCTCCCTTTTCATTACAGTTATAACGATGTCTCACCTCCTTTCATAGTTTTGTATTTCCTACATTTATTGTGTTTTCCACCGCCCCTTATGTTATTTTAGTTACCGGTGGACCCTCGTCTCCTTTTCTATAAGTATACATTGTTCCAAGAGATATAAAATATATATTTTTCGGTCAAATGCTTTATCATCGTTGTCTCATGATTTTGTATTCAATTCACCTTCTCAATATCTTTATAAATAATAATGGAAATGTTCATTTGTTCAAAATCGCTAATCTCCAAAAGTTCTTCACCGATTGCATTGAAATTTTCATACAACGTTCCAATCGCATCCGGCCAGGTTTTATATACATACTATATAGATGTCACGTCTGTGACGGTAAAAAAACATGTTTTTACTGAAAACTGTGTTTTTCATGTGAGGAAAATCTTCGAAACCTCTTTACTGATTGCTCTGAACACTCGCTCCTGCCCATCAGTCACCGCCCGTCTTCAACTATGGCTTCTTAGGAAATGTAAACGATGTTCTTTTCTTTATCTCTTATCTTAAGATCAGGTTCCTAATGCCAGGGATTAGGGGCGCACTCTCGGGATAATATCCACCACTATGCGCCATTAACTATATAACACGGTGCACAGAGCGGCTCAATACGACGCACAATGAGGCACAATTTTTGTTCATGGAGAGTGAGATTGTCCAGCTGTTCACGCCTCCACAGTATAAAACTGTTGTTGATATTAAAGATTCGCTACCTGGAACAAAGTTCCAAGTAGCACGGGCTATGGTGAGCCCGTAGAGTATAGAACTGTACCATTGTTCTCCTCAAACATTGCTTTGACCTTTGACCCTTGAGGGGCCTGGCTCAGATTATCATTATACATTACAAATACATTATAATCCAAGCGAGGTCTCACACGGGCTGCATTAACCTGGGAGATGACAGTAGAGCTTCAACAGTGACTAACACAATAACGGGACTGAAACAACAGTAGAGCTTCAACAGTGACTAATACAACAACGGGACTGACACAACGGTAGAGCTTCAACAGTGACTAACACAATAACGGGACTGAAACAACAGTAGAGCTTCAACAGTGACTAATACAATAACGGGACTGAAACAACAGTAGAGCTTCAACAGTGACTAATACAATAACGGGACTGAAACAACAGTAGAGCTTCAACAGTGACTAACACAATAACGGGACTGAAACAACAGTAGAGCTTCAACAGTGACTAATACAATAACGGGACTGAAACAACAGTAGAGCTTCAACAGTGACTAACACAATAACGGGACTGAAACAACAGTAGAGCTTCAACAGTGACTAATACAATAACGGGACTGACACAACGGTAGAGCTGCAACAGTGACTAACACAACAACGGGACTGACACAACGGTAGAGCTGCAACAGTGACTAACACAACAACGGGACTGACACAACGGTAGAGCTGCAACAGTGACTAACACAATAACGGGACTGAAACAACAGTAGAGCTTCAACAGTGACTAACACAATAATGGGACTGAAAACAGCGCCTCGACCCACATACATGAAATGAAATGACTTAACTAGGGACCGAAACTTGGACACTTTGAGTTTCACACGTACAGGATGGGTCTGAAAGCTTCCATTAGGTACCCAGTTGGACGTGAATCCCAGCATGATCCCAGAGGCATAATTCCGTACATTTATCAACTCATTTCGTAGTTTTGAGTGAGGTCTGGTGACGACGCCAGGGTCACTTTTCACCATGTGCTAACCCACAGCAGGAGGCCCAACTATAATACTTGTGGAACCGGATAGGAAAGGACTAAAGTAAGAGGGAGAGGAGACAAGTGAATGGTATGAGGCAGTACAGGAGCGATGGGAGGAAGGGGGCGGCGGGGAGCTGTGTGCTGGAGTAGTGTGTGCTGTGAAGGTACTGTGTAGCACACAACAAGACGTCAGACAGACAGGCTAACGGAGGAGGAGGAGGAGGAGGAGGAGGAGGAGGAGAGGAGGGGGAAAGACCAAGAAGACAAGATCCATGGAAATAAATGAAGGAATATAAAGGGAGGAAGAAGGAGGAAGGAGGGAGGAGGAAGGAGGGAAGAGGAAGGGAGAAGGAGGGAGAAGGAAGGAGGGAGGAGAAGGAGGGAGGAGGAAGGAGGGAAGAGGAAGGAGGAATTATCTATGAACGGAGGATTGTTTCCCTCAAACTGTTTGTTCTCCGCTCAAAGATTGTTCTCCACAACAAGAAAAAATATATTTGGGGCATATATATATATTCCTGATTTATTTCTATATATTGCTGCATGTATTACTATGTATCAATATACATATTCTATATTATATATCGCTGCATGCATTCCTAAGCATCATATGCATATAATGCATCAATCCCCGTATATATTGCTATGTATAACTACATGTACCATTATGTATCTCAACTTGACTCAGTGACACATGTGTCACAAGCACCGAGGTTGTTGTTGTTGTTAAAGATTCGCTACCTGGAACAAACTTCCAAGCAGCACGGGCTATGGTGAGCCCACAAGTAGCACCGAGGGATCTCTCTACACACACCTGCATGTCCTATTATCTGCCTCACGGGAATTAATGTAATTATTAATAGTCAGTAATGGCAATATCTAAAGAAACAGACATAATAACACATGACTAACACCCACTCTTATGTATGTCTCATTTTTATCTTAATGTTTACACTAAGTCGTTCGTACTCTCCTGAGTGTCTTGTCAAGGTGTGAGTGTGTGGTTAAGACTTACGTCTCAACGTCTAATGAGGCGGCTTTCCTGCATACTGATGTATGT
Organism: Procambarus virginalis; assembly: GCA_020271785.1. Taxonomy (NCBI): domain Eukaryota; kingdom Metazoa; phylum Arthropoda; class Malacostraca; order Decapoda; family Cambaridae; genus Procambarus; species Procambarus virginalis. The sequence goes on along the minus strand of WNGS01160430.1, from coordinate 34,921,114 downwards.
CGTTGGGATGTAAGTCTCATCCTGACCACACACTCAGATCACACACTCAGGTCACACACTCAGACCACACACTCAGACCACACACTCAGATCACACACTCACACCACACACACTCACACCACACACTCACGCCACACACACCACACACTCACACCACACACACACACCACACACACACACCACACACTCACACCGCACACACACACCACACTCTCACACCACACACTTAAACCACACACACACACACACAAACACACCACACCACACACACACACCACCACACCACACACTCACAGCACACACACACACCACACACACACACACCACACACACCACACACACACACACACACACACACACACCACACACTCACACCACACACACACACACATACCACACACTCACACACCACACACACACACACACCACACTCTCACACCACACCACACACACATACCACACACTCACACACCACCACACACACATACCACACACTCACACACCACACACACACACACACCACACTCTCACACCACACACACACACCACACACACCCCACTCACACCACGCACACCACTCACACCACACACACACACCACACACTCACATCACACACACACCTCACACTTACACCACACACTTACACCACACACTCACATCACACACACACACATACCTCACACTCACACACCACACACACACATACCACACACTCTCACACCACACACACACCACACTTACACCACACACTTACACCACACACTCACATCACACACTCAGACCTTGACAAGGCACTTAGATGACTTGGTGCAAATCTTTACATAAAGTTCACATATATAAAAGTGTGGGTTTTTATCCTATATTATTAATAGCATTATATTATTAATAATATTGTTATTATTTTTATTTTATTATTATCATTATTGTTATTATTATTATTATTATTATTATTATATTCTTTATTATTTTTATTTACTTTGTTATTGTAAGGACGGAAAAGGTCTCCAGTCACTTATTTGGGTCTTCAGAATCAAGCTTCAGCTCTTGGACACCCTCCTGTGTTACATTCAAATTACATAAAAGTACCTTGAGAATGGAAAATGAAATCAACAGAAAATGTGGACTTATAACAAATTAATTTGTTAAATGTTATGCCGAACAGAAAACGTTACGCAAAGAAAATGAGGCTAACAGAAAACATGACAAAGAGAAAAGACGACAAACAGAAAACGAGACAAAGAAAAACAGACTTAAAGAAAAATTAAACCTAAAGAAAACGAGACCAACAAAAAACGAGACCAACAGAAAACGAGGCCAACAGAAAACGAGATCAACTGTAAACAAAGAGTCAATAAAACGTTAATGGTTTTTATTTTAGAGAATGGCGATAATAGTCAAGATTTTTGTCCTGTGTTAATCAGATAACTGATTTGATCTATACTAATCAACTCTGCTAGAAAAACAAAGCACTTACACCAACTTGTCACCCTACAAAGTTTAGTGAGGCTAGCCCCTAGCGTCTGGTCTCCAATCTTAGACAAACTGACATATATATACACACACATTATCTTTAAAATATAGTTAATTTAATCACTGCTTTAGAATAAGCGTTGTAGTGAGTGGTAACTGATGCATTATGTTCCTCGCAGCCCAAATATACGGAACTTGAATTTGTTTGTGAACATATGAGCAGACATTCCTCAGGTATCTTATTGTCCGTGGTCTAATCGTCAAGCGTCTTAAAACACACACAGTCTTCCTGGCCCGGTGCTGTGTTTTGATAACTGTTTACTTACATTTCAACTCCTCGGTGGCGACCACTGTATCAAGTGGATCGACGAGGACACCGACAGTAGCGAGCTCGACCAATGACCACCCGCTTGTTACCGATCATCTTGAGGTTCCTTGAATTACCCTATCAGAGCATAGTATGGTGAGATGCGTCACCACGTCCAGCCTCAACCAACGAGCCATTCAGTTAAAAACAAACCATCACACAATTAGCATGAAGGTCTATAGGCACGGTCTCGGTGTAGGCCTACTTACAACCTACTAGACAGAACAACAAACACAAGGTATGCCATCCGGTCCCACCATCAGCAACGAACTCCACACCAAACATAATCGCCCCAAAGAGGAGGAAGTTCAGGGGCTGCATACTCCAGGATTGGCTGACATATGTGGTATACAAGGTTCTGAATGAATCCTTTCACAATTTTCTGAATGCCGTTCTTATGTGGCCAGCCTGGCATATGCCGCTGATGTTATCCTCTTGATATGGGCTGCAGGAGACAGGTCTGGCGTGATATCACCCCCAAGTCTTTTTCTCTCTCTGACTCTTGAAGAATTTCATCTCCCAGATGATACCTTGTATCTGGCCTCCTGCTCCCTACACCTATCTTCATTACATTACATTTGCTTGGGTTAAACTCAAACAACCATTTGTTCGATTGTTCCTTCAGCTTGTCTAGGTCTTCTTGAAGCCTCAAGCAGTCCTCCTCTGTCTTAATCCTTCTCATAATTTTGGCGTCGTCCGCAAACATTGAGAGAAATGAATCGATACCCTCCGGGAGATCATTTACATATATCAGAAACAAGATAGGACCGAGTACAGAGCCCTGTGGGACTCCACTGGTGACTTCACGCCAACTGTGGTGCCTACATCAGGCTGTGTCTCTATATAGCAGCATGGTGCCTACATGAGGCTGTGGTCTCTACATCACAGCATGGTGCCTACATCAGGCTGTGGTCTCTACATCACAGCATGGTGCCTACATGACTGGTAGTCCTAGTGAAAGATAGCACCACAAACATCCAATGATCCAAGAAACGCTTCAAAGTCAGTGAAGGAAAATAAATAACCTTCGCGATTAATTAATCCAGTGTCATTACCAACACTAATTACTCCAAATATAACTTTCGTGACCTCGCATCCATAATTGACGTTTTGAGAAGTTTGATTTTTTTCATNTCTCTCTCTCTCTCTCTCTCTCTCTCTCTTACTCAAGACATCGAGAATTTACCATAATCATGTTATGTGCCTCGGAATACCCAGATGAGGCCCACTGTCTTCTACCGACTTCACACTTCCTGCCTAGCGAACACTTCCCATCCAACATACACACGTTATCCTGCCTAGCGAACACTTCCCGTCCAACATACACACGTTATCCTGCCTAGCGAACACTTCCCGTCCAACATACACACGTTATCCTGCCTAGCGAACACATATATATATCATACATTCTTCCGCTGCTTGCCGCCTGCGGTTTTGACGCACATTTCCAGCCAGTGAATGTTATCGTGTGGTTGTATCACACGGTATCCGGGAAAGACCAGCTACGCCACCGGGAGAAGAGGATCCGCCTGGCCTGGATCAGGAGGCGGAGTGAACCCGTGATTGCTGTAATGCGAGGCGGCGGCAGGCGTTACTTTCTGGCTTCCCTTGAGGGTCGAGGATGAGGAGGGAGGGAGGGAAGCGAGGGAGAGGGGAAGCGAAGTTTTTGACACGGAAGAGGACTAAAGGGAGAGCGAGTGGGATAGTACGAGGATGGAGGTTAGGTGTCCAGGCGTTAGGCAAATATCTAATTCATGGTTAGTGATGCCAGTTTACACGCACATAAGAGCGCGTGCACACACACACACACACACACACACACACACACACACACACACACGATACCTGGTCACAGGGGGGGCCTGGTAGCCTGGTGGATAGCGCGCAGGACTCGTAATTCTGTTGCGCGGGTTCGATTCCCGCACGAGGCAGAAACAAATGGGCAAAGTTTCTTTCACCCTCAATGCCCCTGTTACCTAGCAGTAAATAGGTACCTGGGAGTTAGACAGCTGCTACGGAGCTGCTTCATGGGGTGGGGGGGGGGGTGTATGTGTGAAAAAATTACTAGTAGTAGTTAGTAACAGTTGATTGATTGACAGTTGAGAGGTGGGCCGAGAGAGCAGAGCTCAACCCCGCATGCACAACTAGGTGAATACACACACACATCTGCGGCGTATGCGAGGCTGGCTAACATCCGAAATGCCTTCAGGAACCTGTGTAAGGAATCCTTCAGAACCCTGTATACCACATATGTAAGACCAATCATGGAGTATGCGGCCCCAGCATGAAGCCCGTACCTTGTCAAGCACAAGACGAAGCTGGAAAAAGTTCAGAGGTATGCCACTAGGCTAGTCCCAGAACTAAGAGGCATGAGTTACGAGGAAAGGCTGCGTGAAATGCACCTCCTGGTTGATGGGGTTCTGGGAGTTCTTCTACTCTCCAAGCCCGGCCCGAGGCCAGGCTTGACTTGTGAGTTTGGTCCACCAGGCTGTTGCTTGGAGCGGCCCGCATATCCACCACAGCCCGATTGGTCCGGCACTCCTTGGAGGAAACAATATAGGTTCCTCTTGAAGATGTTCACGGATGTTCCGGCAATATTTCTTATGCTTGCTGGGAGGGTGTTGAACAACCGCGGACCTCTGATGTTTATACAGTGTTCTCTGATTGTGCCTATGGCACCCTTGCTCTTCACTGGTTCTATTCTGCATTTTCTTCCATATTTATTCCTATATATTATTAGAATTTATATTAGAATTTAAATTATTCCTTCTTTGACGGGAAATTCGTGTCTGCATAAGCATTTCGGTTATTTTTTTCCTTCTTTTATAGTGTCGTCTGCGTTCTCTTTCTACGTTGGATCTCTCTCTGGCTTTCCTCAAAGGAACATGTTTCAGACAGACTTGATGCGCTTCCGAAGACAGTTTTTCTATTCCTTCTGTAGGACTTAGAAGAGTTTCCATTGATTGTTTGTAAGTTCCCTGTTTATTTTCTCTCAGTCTATCCTTTTATTATTAAAATTGAATTTACTGAATAATCCCTCTTGCTTCATCAACGTTTTAGGTCTATTCTGAGTATTGATGGTCGTTTGCACTTCAATAAGCTTGTGATCTGAGTATGTGGTATCTGATATCGTAATGTCCCTGATAATGTCTTCATTGTTCGTAAAGACCAGATCTAGATCTGGTCTCACGACAGACCTCACGACACTGGAAGACAGAAGAGTAAGGGGAGATATGATTACTACCTACAAAATTATCAGAGGAATTGACAGGGCGGATAAGGATAAACTGTTTAACGTGGGTGGAACGCGAACAAGGGGACACTGTTGTTCATGGCCAGAACATGGCCAGAGGGTAGCCCCACACTGTTGTTCATGGCCAGAGGGTAGCCCCACACTGTTGTTCATGGCCAGAGGGTAGCCCCACACTGTTGTTCATGGCCAGAGGGTAGCCCCACACTGTTGTTCATGGCCAGAGGGTAGCCCCACACTGTTGTTCATGGCCAAAGGGTAGCCCCACACTGTTGTTCATGGCCAGAGGGTAGCCCCACACTGTTGTTCATGGCCAGAGGGTAGCCCCACACTGTTGTTCATGGCCAGAGGGTAGCCCCACACTGTTGTTCATGGCCAGAGGGTAGCCCCACACTGTTGTTCATGGCCAAAGGGTAGCCCCACACTGTTGTTCATGGCCAGAGGGTAGCCCCACACTGTTGTTCATGGCCAGAGGGTAGCCCCACACTGTTGTTCATGGCCAGAGGGTAGCCCCACACTGTTGTTCATGGCCAGAGGGTAGCCCCACACTGTTGTTCATGGCCAGAGGGTAGCCCCACACTGTTGTTCATGGCCAGAGGGTAGCCCCACACTGTTGTTCATGGCCAGAGGGTAGCCCCACACTGTTGTTCATGGCCAGAGGGTAGCCCCACACTGTTGTTCATGGCCAAAGGGTAGCCCCACACTGTTGTTCATGGCCAGAGGGTAGCCCCACACTGTTGTCCATGGCCAGAGGGTAGCCCCACACTGTTGTTCATGGCCAGAGGGTAGCCCCACACTGTTGTTCATGGCCAGAGGGTAGCCCCACACTGTTGTTCATGGCCAGAGGGTAGCCCCACACTGTTGTTCATGGCCAGAGGGTAGCCCCACACTGTTGTTCATGGCCAGAGGGTAGCCCCACACTGTTGTTCATGGCCAGAGGGTAGCCCCACACTGGCACCATCAAAGGACGGCCCAAACGTGTAAACATGAGTGATATCACTGCAACAGAGCAATAAGTTAAACCAAGCAATATGAACGGCATTAATATCCCTGAAATGTAAACAGGCGGTGATCCCACTGTTTACCCAGCAACGGCAGTCCATCAGCTCGAACTGGCCTCGCCTATTGCAGGGTCGCCGTTCGATCCCAGATGGCATATGTGATTGTGCTCTGTTCCTTCACTCTCCCTTTATATTCCTCCCAAGTGCTGTACAGTTATACAGGCTCGGTATTCTCCCCTGACCTTACGGGACATGCCGGAACACCGACACGATTTACAAATATTCAATACAATATGTTGATAATATTGCTGCTGTTTGTAAATAACAAATTGATTCATAGAAAATGTGTCACACTGGTATTTTCCACTTATAGAAACGAGATTTCCTCCTGTGGTAAACAAGATATCATTGCCACGTCGCTGTTAATTTCACCAGCTAATTCTGGTGGGAATTATCGTTAATACAGCAGTCTTTGGACTGTTAGCATCATAAAAACATCTCACTTGAATTAATTTAAGTATTAGCACCAAAACAGAGTAAATGTGACCTTCCTGATTATGTGGTCCTGGGTTCGATCCCAGGCGCCGGCGAGAAACAATGGGCAGAGTTTCTTTCACCCTATGCCCCTGTTACCTAGCAGTAAAATAGGTGCCTGGGTGTTAGTCAGCTGTCACGGGCTGCTTCCTGGGAGTGGAGGCCTGGTCGAGGACCGGGCCGCGGGGACACTAAACGCCCCGAAATCATCTCAAGATAGCCTCAAGATAACCTTCCTGCCACTTCTTGACATCTGGACAAGAGAGCCAGGGCGTCAGTGGAGGAGGGCCCGAGTCAGTCATTGTTAATTTCATCAACAAGTCTTGAGTGGAGCTCACTTCAAGCTTCACACAATAGAGCCCGTGGACAATGTTACGGGACCAGTATCATCCCGTTATCAACACCAACGTCTATTATAACGGAGGTTCTTTCCGAAATCTTATCTAGTCATTCCTGGCCAGTAATATTAGGTAGATGGGATAGTTCCGGTTAGGACACGAGACAGCCACCAACCCACGATGAGCAGTATTCTCATCTCTCTATTTAAATTACCAATATTTTCCATGATATAGCTGTCATATATATTAGGGTTATTGCAATTATTTGTGATTGCCCTTTAACAGGTGGAAGTGAAGAGGAGAAAGAATTAACACTAGTACCCTAGTACTCCAGTACGTGAGTTGGAGGTCAGCCACACCCACAAGTTGTATAGACTGGCTTGTTCATCCATGTTCATACATTCATGTTCATGTGGGTGTCTAGGACAAGATCAGCCATATAAGATAAGGCATCCCAATTTTAATAACTAAATATATGTATGTAGTTTAATACTGTAGTGAATGTCTGCTAACCAATAATTTATATGGTTGACTACATATATAAACAACAAACCCCCACAATGTGTAAAGGAAGCGATTTGTGAAAATTATAAGAAATACAGTCCGCTTTTAACTATCATACAACTTGCTATCGAAATATTTAAATTAACATAATATTTATGTTAATTTATGGGTTCGAATCCTTCTGGGGTGTGGAGTTTTCAGTTGTATAAAGGCTTGGGGACCATTCAAACTTCTTTGCATATATATATATATATATATATATATATATATATATATATATATATATATATATATATATATATATATATATAGTTGCATTTAGCTTCATTATAAGGAAGCTACTTCAAGCATGCACTAAAGAGGCACCTTTCTTGAGCCCAGATGGGCACATTTGGGCTCAAAAACTTCTACATGGGCACCATCGAGCAGAGGGTCTTAGTTGACATGGACTTGAAACCCGTCATATACTACAGGTATGTTGACGACATTTTTATGCAGGTACCTGATGTCAGACGTCTGCAGCACCTGAAGGAGGCATTCGAGCAGAATTCTGTGTTGAGTTTCACGTACGAGATGGAGAATGATGGGAAGCTGCCCTTTCTAGATGTAACAGTCACGGAATTAAAGGAGCGGAGGCTTCCATACTGCAGTCTACACCAAAGAAACAAACATAGGAATGTGCCTCAATGCCAATATTGACTGACCAGGCAGGTACAAGAGGAGTGTTGTCAACACTTACGTGGATCACGCTCTTAGCCACAGCTCAGGATGGAAGCGGACGTCTCTTTCTAGGCGATTAACTATGCACAAACAACAGGGCTCCATCAAGGAGCATATAATATCTTCTCACAACCAGACCATCATTAGAGAAATCTTAACAAGCAACACAGAAATCATTGGTAAATACAGCGATAGCAGGAGACTTAACATCAGCGAGGCACTACACACCAAAAATTCAACACCAGCAATGAACAGCCAACTAATGCACAACTATATTCTACCCAATTCAAGACCCCGGACCAATATGGAAGCAGCAAGAGGAAGTATGGGCCAATAGGCCTTCTGCAGTTACTTCCAATCTTATGTTCTCATATCCAAGTTATACCCATTGTTTCAAATTCTGTCTTATGTTTCACCTCACACAAAACTTTTGTGTCATATCACCTCACCAAAAAATGAGTATAAGTATGAATGTATTTTGTGAATTAGCTCTTTGAAAATGTAATAAGGGATTACGAAACGCGTTTAGGCGTCAAACTAGGAATTAAATGAATGAATTTTGAAGAATTACTTTATCAGTTACCCTCGACAGTGAAGAAGAACGTAAGTAATATTCAGAAGATTCGTGTTAGAATTACTAATCTTACCCTTTCGGTCATATTCAACAACATATCTATCTATCTATCTATCTATCTATCTATCTATATATCTATATATATATATATATATATATATATATATATATATATATATATATATATATATATATATATATATATATATTAGTATATTTTGGTAGCAGTCTTTCCTGTAGACATATATTATTATATATGACCGAAAAAGTACTTTTACTTTTTCGGTCATATTTAATAATATATATATATATATATATATATATATATATATATATATATATATATATATATATATATATATATTATTATATATATATATATATATATCCCCTATGTTTTCACCTTTATTTGTCTTATCACCTGACCCAGTGCGGGTATATAATCAAACCATATATATATATATATATATATATATATATATATATATATATATATATATATATATATATATATATATATATATATAGTTGGTACAGGTTTGAGGAAGAAGCCGACCAATGGGCAGCTGTTCTAGCAGCAGTAGGACAGCAACTTCAACAATAACAGATAAATATTGGAATAAAAGAAACATACACTTATGTATCAATGTATTTTATGTAAAGATTTGAACCAAGTCTTCCGCACTCTCCTGAGTGCGTTCTCAAGGTCTGAGAATATGGTCAGACCAGACTTATATCTCAAGGAGATGTAAGTCTGACAGGATAATAAACCCACAGCTGTATATTTCTTATTTTATGTAAAGATTTGAAATACATCACGTCTTGCGTGCTCTATCAAGGTCTGAGCCTTGGAC
>WNGS01160430.1:34891042-34907536 GCA_020271785.1 Procambarus virginalis | reverse complement strand
CGTGCGTGCGTGCGTGCGTGTGTGTATGTATTTTCTCATCATTTTTGCACCACCATCAAATATTGAGAGTAAGGAGTCTATCCCCTCTTGGAATCATCTCTAAGATTAGGATCAAGAAAAGGCTCTAATTCACCTGCTGCAAGTAACATGTTGCCACTCTGAAGTTCCTCCCCTCACTGTGACTGTCTTATGTTACCTAGGCACTCCCTTATTCAATAGACCAACTTCCTTCTCACTTCTGAATCTTTCTTCGAACTTAAGCAGTAACCTCCAGTGTGGTACTGGGTCGAAGACTTTCTGACAGTCCATAAAGGAAAATTGCTTTCTCTTCCTCGCCTTGTCTGAGCATTGTCACGAGTCATAGAGTTCTAGAAAGTTTGTGAGGCAGATTAAGTATTTTTTAACTCAAGTTGGTTTTGTATTCTTGTTGATATATTGTTTGATCTCCCAACCTTAGTCATGTCCGGCCTGAGCATATTCCTCCTACCTTCACGACTATCAGTCTCAAAGTCCTTCACTGCTTTATCCAAAGGGTGCCTGAGCAACCGGGCTGTGGTTCATACAGCACAATGTGAGCAGCGGCGCTTAACGTCTTAGTTGACCAATTAGTCACTCAGGAGACGATGCCTCGGGTGACAATGATCTTCGGAATCACCTCAAGGGAACCTCAAAGTATACTTTTCATGTGGACTTACGCTGACTGGAGCTCTCTTGTTCTATTGTCAAGACCTCCTGGAATCTAAGATTCAATTCATTATATAACTTTATTAGATTCATTCCTTCTTCGTTTCATAACCTGTTCTCTTGTAATATTATTATTATCCTGGTGAGGCCGAGGAACGCCTCAGGTTAGATCTTTGTTTTATTTGTAACATACTTTGTTGTTTTCTCTGAGAAGAATTAATTCCTCTCCCTCAGTTAACTTTTTTAAAGTCTCCAAAAATTTTATATGCCCTCTTCCTCACGCCCTTAAAATTTTTGAATGCCCTCTGACTAACACCTCCGAAAATTTTTCTGTGCCGTCCGGTTACAGAAAGAAACTTACTTAAAGAACCTTACTTCTTTTGACCCTTTGTTATGAACTGAACGCGCCTCCAGACGTATATCCTTCACAACGGTCCTTTGTCCAACACTACATGGAACAGAATGCGTGCCAAATTCATGCCAGTAATGAGAAATATTATACCTTTACACATATATGATCACCATACTAGAAAAATTCCAGATTTAATTAAAGCTTCTATTACCATTTGTCTCCTGCTTATTACCAGTCGCATCACAATTAGCTTGAGACGTGATGCCTTCACTGATTTCCAAACACTGACGCTCACGGGTGTGTGTGTGTGTTTTTTTTTGTATGTGTGTTTTTTCGTGTGTGTTTTCTCTCTCTTCTGCAGGCGGAGCGCTAATTACGATTGTGTTTGTTTTAGGAAACAACTGGATGTTCGGCATTGTTTTTCTTGTGCTGTAATGAGAGGCAGTAAGTGCTTTGGTTTTGTGTTCATTTGTATGCTCGTCGGGTTTGTGGATGGACGAGAGCGTGTGCTTGCTGCTCGGTAGATAGACAGATAGACAAACAGAATATAAATAGACAGATATACAGACTGAATCTCAATAGGCAGATATCTAGACATATTATAAACAGGCAGATGTACTGTACACATGGAGATAGGTAGACATATCTTGAGGTTATCTGGAGATCATTTCGGAGCTTTAGTGTCCCCGCGGCCCGGTCCTCGACCAGGCCTCCACCCCCAGGAAGCAGCCCGTGACAGCTGACTAACACCCATGTACCTATTTTACTGCTAGGTACAGGGGCATAGAGTGAAAGAAACTCTGCCCATGTTCTCGCCGGCCCCCGGGATCGAATCCGGGACCTTGAGGTTATCTGGAGATGATTTCGGAGCTTTAGTGTCCCCGCGGCCCGGTCCTCGACCAGGCCTCCACCCCCAGGAAGCAGCCCGTGACAGCTGACTAACACCAGGTACCTATTTTACTTCTAGATAACAGGGGCATAGGGTGAAAGAAACTCTGCCCAATGTTCTCGCCGGCCCCTGGGATCGAATCCAGGACCACAGGATCACAAGTCCAGCGTGCTGTCCGCTCGGCCGACCGGCTCACAGACAGACAGAGATGTCCTGACAAACACATGGATATATAGAGAGACAGAAAAACAGACATTCAGATAAGACATAAAGAAAGACAGAAACATATATTGACAGAGATATATATATAGATAAAACACATAGAGACAGATATTTTCAGATATATACCTACTACATATATACAGAGTCAGACAGATATCACGCAAACAGACACATAAACACACACACAAACAAACATGAACGAAATACAAGAGGCATTTCAAGTTAACTGACAAATGCTGAAGTCATACGAATTATATATATGGGATCAATAGCACTAATCATTCTCCTTTTATTAATAAATATAGATACCAAAAAATCATAAATTATACAAATCATTAATACAATCAAGAGCAAAATCATACAAATAAACTGAATGTATTAATAGCAATAATAACAATAATAATACGAATAATAATGCACAAAGAAATCCCAATAACGTAGTGTATTAATGAGAATATGAGTAGGGGCTGTGGAGAAGACTCGAACCTGCACACTGGATAATCCCAATGATTACTTTGTGCATTTGAAGAGGAGTAATGGAGGTGGAACTCCAGGACCACAGCCAGAGTGCTTGGGGGGGGGGGGGCGCTGGAGGAGGAACATCATCAGTAAACATTGAGAGGAACGAGTCTATTCCCTCTGGGAGATCATTTACATATATCAGAAATAGTGATTCACTGATGCTAAATAGTTTGACTTTGTTCACCCTGTCAATTCCTCTGAGAATTGTGTAGGTGGTGATCATGTCTCCCCCCTAACTTTTCAGTCTTCCAGGGACGTAAGGTTTATAGTTCCAGTAGCTTTTCCTCGTAACTTACACCATACAGTTCTAGGACCAGTCTGGTGGCATATCTGAATCATCTCTACCTTTGTCTTGTGTTTAACTAGGTATGGATTCCAGGCTGAGCTGCATACTCCAGAAATGGTCTGACATATGTGGTATACAAAGTTCAGAATGATTCCTTACACGAGAGTGTATGTGTGTGTGTTTGTGTGTGCGCGAGTACGTGTGTATCTGTTCCCACCTAGTTGTACTCGCCTAGTTGTGCTTGCGGGGGTTGAGCTTTAGCTCTTTGGTCTCACCACTCACCTGTCAATCAACAGGTGTACAGATTCCTGAGCCTACTTGGCTAAGGAGTCTTCATTTGGAACTGTGTATGGCGTCTGCCTCCACCACATCACTTCCTAGTGCATTCCATTTATTAACTACTCTGACACTGAAAAAGTTTTTTCTAATGTCTCTGTGGCTCATTTGGGTACTCACCTTCCACCTGTGTCCCCGTGTGCATGTACCACCCGTGTTAAATAATCCATCCTTGTCTACCTTGTCACTTGCCCTGAGAATTTTGTAGGTAGTGATCATGTCTCCCCGAGCTCTTCTGTCTTCCAGCGATGTGAGGTGCAGTTCACGCAGCCTTTCCTCATAACTCATGCCTGTTAGTTCTGGTACTAGCCTAGTGGCATACCTCTGAACTTTTTCCAGGTTCGTCTTGTGATTGACAAGGTACGGGCTCCATGCTGGGGCTGCTTACTCCAGGATTGGCCTTACATATGTGGTATACAAGGCTCTGAAGGATTCCTTACACAGGTTTCTGAAAGCAGTTCTTTCGAAAGTGAAAGCAGTTCTGATGTTAGCCAGCCTCGCATAGGCCGCTGGTGTTATTCTTTTGATATGGACTTCAGGAGACAGGTTTGGCGTGATATCAACTCCCAGATCTTTCTCTCTGTCCGTTTCGTGAAGGACTTCATCTCCCATTCGGTATCAAGTGTCTGGCCTCCAAATTCCTTCCTAGTTTCATTACCTTAAATTTACTTGGGTGAACTTAGTAGCCATTTGTTGGTCCATTCCTTCAATTTGTCTAGGTCATCTTGTAGCCGCATACTATCTTCCTCTGTCTTGATACTCCTCATAATTTTCGCATCATCAGCAAAACAATGAGAGGAACGAGTCTATACCCTCAGGGAGATCATTTNGGGGGGAATGTGTCTAGGGGAAGACGGTGGGTGTTTCGGGAAAGTTTCTAAACAACATGAATGAATAATGGCAGAGCTTGAGACGAAAAGTATGAGTGTCGCAGAAATGAGCGAGTCGTGTGGCCCACAACACCTGGCCACCAGAAGAGACTAGGAAGACCCGAGGATGGTGTCGAGATGGTTTTTTCAGTAGCCAATGAATCTGATAATATCATACGATTCCACTGAACAATATTTCTCAAGACATGGCTCTCAAACTCAATGTTCCCTACCGCCCTTCTCCCTCAGGATGGAGGGCAACGAGTGATGCCAGAGTCAACAACCACTGTGTAATGACCATATCAGGACATCGGCAGCTCTGGCCCAAGCTGGCTGTGGGGCAAGCCAGGCGCGTGTGTTCATGTGTGCTCACCAATCTGGAAAGTGCACACGCATGACTGGCTCACAGTCCGCACAGGAACCGCCGCCGCCGTCTTGATGAGGTAATGACACCAGCCATGAGAGTGGTTGCTGCTGCTACTAGCGTCGCTGTCGATCCTGGCAGATCATTTGAATGTCCAGAGTCAAGCTTCGCCTCCTGAGCCCCGGATTAGCTCAACATTAGCTCCTAAATCCCCGTCTTTCCAGCTTTTTTTTTTGTTTAATGCATGTTTACTTCTAGTGCTGTGTAATGTGTATTTAGGCTGCTATCTATGTCTCTCCCGGCTAGTTGGTTCCATTCGTTTACCTCTCCTGCTCTCAAGTAGTTTTTCCCGACATGTCAAGTGTTTAGTCTGTCACACCGTCCTAATCCATCCCTTCTACTATTCCTCATAATGAGCATTTAACCTTCGTTAGCCCTGCCAATCTCCATTAATATCTTGCCAGTCGTTATCACGTTCCTTATTGTCTCCATTGTGGAAAAAAAAAGAGAGTTCCTTCAGCAATTCTATATAATTCCATCCCTCCGGACCAGATACGAGTCTTGCTGCATATCTCAGGAACTGCTCTATTTTACTTCTTACTTCTTTCAATACATGAAGAAGGTGGAGGTTGCCCACACACACGGGTGGGTTTGCTTTGGTATTTACGCGTCTTTATGAAGGACTCCTTAAGTATGGTCTTGTTGACGGCCCTCACGTTATCCTGCTATCTTGTGCCTGGAGTCACCTTGACGGTTACGCCTACTGGACCTTTCTCCTTCTCATCCTGAGAAGTTCTCTCCGTTCCTCGTTCATTTGCATACTGCTTTTGAGGTCTTTTCATGCCTGCAGCTATCCCAATATTGTTATATTTAATCAGGGATACTGGAGGGCAAGTACCAAATCTGCACAGTAAAATAACGACGTACTGGAGTGAACGATATGGAAGAAAATGCAGAATAGAACCAGTGAAGAGCAGAGGTGCCATAGGCACAATCAGAGAACACTGTATAAACATCAGAGGTCCGCGGTTGTTCAACGTCCTCCCAGCAAGCATAAGAAATATTGCCGGAACAACCGTGAACATCTTCAAGAGGAAACTAGATTTATTCCTCCAAGGAGTGCCGGACCAACCGGGCTGTGGTGGGTATGTGGGCCTGCGGGCCGCTCCAAGCAACAGCCTATTGGACCAAACTCTCACAAGTCAAGCCTGGCCTCGGGCCGGGCTTAGGGAGTAGAAGAACTCCCTAAGCCTGGCCTCGGGCCGGGCTTAGGGAGTAGAAGAACTCCCAGAACCCCATCAACCAGGTATCAACCAGGGTTATGTATGATTGAGTAGGGTTAAATAATTTTTACATTAATCAGAATTGAATATGGTTGAGTAAGGATTGGTCTTGTTTCATTAATCCGAGATGCGTTTGCTTAGCATGGTTCAGTATGGTTGAGTATTCATGATTTAAGCTGGGCTGTGTATCCTTACATTAAGCTGGGTTGAGTATAGTATTAAAAATTTAAATAACCTCTATTAATTACATTTGTTATTATTTAGTTGTCTATTGGTAGATGTAGAACGAGGTTATAGATTATCTGAAAACTTCCTTTATGGGGTATGGGGTGCATAATAAATGAACTAAACTAAACTGGAGTGATGCTATTTTCGCTGTGTTTATTATACCATGCATAACCGTAATAGGGGCAACTGTGTGTCTTCTCTAGCATTTGACAGAGTTGGTTGTAAGGGTCTTGGTATATATATATATACCCAGTCTTCTTTTTCTCTTGCCCCAAAAAATCTCCCTGGTACGTAGAATTGTGGCAGTTTTCACAGTGGCTGATTTCATAGTGGCGTTCTTTTGGTTTATTCGCCTGGTTCCTGTAATATGAAAAGCTGGACAGTGTCTGTTGAAACATTCTTTCTTAATTACTGAGCTCTTACAGAGTTTTGGGTGGAAAATGTTCACCTTTTGGAACATTTATCTGCACTGAGGATATGTCTACACTTTCTGACGTGATTGCTTTTGCAAGTTACATTTGTTCTTCCCGATATCACACATTTACATGTAACCTCCACTCATAACAGCGACAGGTTTTGGGTTCTTGTTTTGTTTCTTTCTCTTTTAGTTGTTCCACTTCGCCCTACTCCATCGAACCCGCGTCTATCTGGGTGTCAGGTGCCATTATTATGCAGGCTTTTGAGATGCCTAAGCAAACATATATATAGAGATAGGGGTATGTGCTGGAGTGGAGGGCAGGAGGGTGGATGGGGGTTAAGAAAGATCAGCAATATCCCTCACCCTGCAACTTGATACAAAAAATTATTCAACAACCGTTGTTTCATCACACTGTTGTGCACCGCACACGTCTCACCTTCCAGCAACTCGACATTTCTCGTTATTCAAGATTACAAAATGTGGAATTGCAATTCGTACTTTATCATTATCACGGTATTATCATCATTATTATTAATTGAGAAAGTTTTTTGGGGCTAAGTATTAGACGGGGGGGGGGGGGGGGGAATGAGGTAGCACGAACTAGCGCCCGGTACCTGGTTGATGGGGTTCTGGGAGTTCTTCTACTCCCCAAGCCCGGCCCGAGGCCAGGCTCGACTTGCGAGAGCTTGGTCCACCAGGCTGTTGCTTGGAGCGGCCCGTTGCAATACCGTTGCAATATATGTTGCAATATCTTTACACATGTGCCGTTGGACTACCAGCTTCCAGTCTTGCTAATTTCAAAGTACGTGTTAATTATTAGCTTGGAAAATGCTCTTAGCCATTTCGACTCTCGTGTCTCCGTGCACTCTCACCACACTCACTACACTCTCAACACACTCACCACACTCTCAACACTCTCATTACACTCTCAACACACTCACCACACTCTCAACACACTCACCACACTCTCAACACACTCACCACACTCTCAACACACTCACCACACTCTCACCACACTCACACTCCCCGCAATACCAGTTCAATTTTAATCCAGTGTGGCAAGTTCTGAGTTGATTTGATATTTTCATAAACCTATTTTTTATACCTTTCATGCAATTTTACACTTCGGTAACCTCACGCCTCCTCCCACGACACCACAATGGGGGGTAAGTTCCCTATCATCCTAAGACTATCATCCTATGCTCCATATCATCCTACAACTATCATCCTATGTTCCACATCATCCTAAGTCCCCTATCATCTTAAGACTATCATTCTAAGTTCACTATCATCTTAAACTATCATTCTAAGTCCCTATCATCTTAAAACCTGTACTTTACCAGTTATTCCCATTGACCTCATTTTGTGTGCAATCACTCCATGATCACATTTGTCGAATGCCTTTGCAAAGTTTGTGTATACTACATCTTCATTTGCTTTTCTTCTAGAGCTTCTGTGATTTTGTCACAGTGGTTGAGTAACTGTGACAGACTGGATCTTCCCGCTCTAAATCCATGTTGACCTCGGTTGTGTAACTCATTATTTTCCATAAACCTAGAAATTTGATTATTAATCACTCTTTCAAAAACTTCTATTATGTGTGATGTTAGTGCAATTGGTCTATAATTTTTTGCCAAGGCTTTACTCCCCCCCTTGTGCAACGGAACTATATCTGCAGATTTAAGTGCTGCTGGTATCTCCCCTGTATCCAGGCTCTTTCTCCATATTACGCTGAGTGCTCTCGCTACTGGTACTTTACATTTCTTTATGAATATTGAATTCCTTGAGTCAGGCCCAGGAGCTGAGTGCATGGGCATATTGTCAATTTCTCTTTCAAATTCTTCCGAGTTCGTTTTAATATCATCAACTTTCATGTTGTTTATTGGTGTGCTAAACATAGCCTCATACTGGCTTCTTAGAATTTCACTAATTTCTTTGTTGTCCTCTGTGTACGTACCTTCAGTTGTAATTAAAGGTCCAATACTGGTGGAGGTTTTTTTATTTTGATTTTGCATATGTGAAAAAAAATATTTTGGATTTTCCTTTATCTCTTATATAGCTTTCTGTTCCAATTCCATTTCCTCAGACTCATATGATCGCTTCAACGTTTGTTCTATTTCTTCGATCTCCCTGCTTAGTTTATTTTCCTTGCTTGTGATAGTTGTGTCTGCCTAAGCATTTCCGCTATTTTGTCCTTCTCTTGTACAGTCTTCTGCGTTCTCTTTCTAGAGTGTTCCTCTTTCTGCCCCTCCTCACAGGCACGTGCTTCAAGTAGACCTTGTAAGTTTCAGCTGTCAGTTGAGCTATTCCCTGAGTGGGAGTTTTGTCGGTTTCTCTCATTGAATGGTTGCAAGGTCTACATCTATTTTTTTCCAGTCGATCCTCTTATTGATGAAATTGAATTGATTGAATATTCCTTCTCGCTGTTGGGTCTCTTAGACCTACTACCGTTAATTATGCTAGTTCGCACCTCAATGAGCTTATGGTCTGAGTATGTAGTATCTGAGAGTGTAATGTCTCTGATTAGTTCATCATTGTTGGTGAATAGCAAGTCTAGTGTGTTTTCGTTCTTTGTTGGATCTGTGATCTGTTGATTGAGCGAGAATTTGTCACAGAATCTCAAAAGTTCTCTGACTTGTGGTTGGTTATTTCCCGGGTCATTCCCTGCTATGATATTTGTGTTTAACATTCTCCATCTTTGACTTGGTAAATTGAAATCTCCAAGGAAGATAATAGCTGGTGCTGGGTTCGCTAGATTATCAACGATGTTCTCTATTTTGTGCATCTGCTCTGTGAATTCCTCAACCGTTGTATCTGGCGGTTTATATATTAGAATAAGAATTAGGTTTATTTTTTTTACCTTAATTCTAAGTACCTCTACCACCTCATTAGTTGAGTTTAGTAGCTCTGTGCATACCAGGTATTCTTCAATATACAGACCTACTCCTCAATTTGACCTATTTTCTCTATCACATCTATTTAAATTATAATTTGGAATCCGGATTTCACTATCCATGTAATCTTTCGAATGAGTTTCCATGAATGCCCCAAATATTGAGTTTGACTCTAATAGGAGACCGTTTATGAACTTAACTTTATTTCTTGGCGGTATCCAAGAGCCAACTCACGATCCTGCAGACACAAGTAGGTGAGTACACACACACACACCCCACTCTACTCTCACCCAGCACCACCACCATTCATCACTCTGCCCCACCAAAGCTGCAGTAATCCAGATGTGTCGTTTGGGCGTTGAGGGAACGATCATCAGCTGACTGTGTGGGGTGTGTGTGTGTGTACTCACCTAGTGTGCCTGCACGATCGTGAGTTGGCTCTTGGATACCGCCTTTCTACCCTTTGGTTGTTAAAGCAATGACTCCTGTCTTTCTTCTCTGGTTTTAAAGCTATGAATAGTGTTTGCTTCCACAAAATGCTCCTTTATTTCAGTCCATTTCCCCACTACTCTCATACTTAAAGAAAACTTTCTAACACCTCTAGGACTCATTAGAGTTTCCACCTTCCACCAATGTCCACTTGTTCTGTTGGTATCCCGTGTGAACATTTCCTCTATTTCTACTCTGTCAATCCTCCTAAGTATTTTGTATGCTGCTAGCATATCTCTCTGCTTTCTCGTTTTTTTTAACGTCATCAGGTTCAGTTCCTTCAGTCACTCTTCATATCCCATCTCACGCAACTCAGAGACTAACCTCGTCACAAATGTTTGAACCTTTTCCAGCTTCCTAATGTGTTTCTTTGGGTGGAGGCTCCATGGTAGGGCTGCATACTCTAAGACTGATCTCACGTAAGCAGTGTAAAGTGCACTGAATGCCTCCTTACTTAGGTTTCTGAATGACGTTCTAACTTTTGCTTGTGTATAGTACGCTGCTGTCGTTATCCGATTTGTATTTGCCTCAGGAGTTACATTTTGTGTTACGTCCACTCCCAGGTCCCTTTCTCGAATCGTCACAGGAAGGTAGTTTCCCTTCATTCTGTACTGACCCTTTGGTCTCCTATCACCTAGTCCCAGGTTCACAATTTTACACTTGCTCATATTGAAATTCAGTAGTCATTTTTATGACCATCTCTGCAGCTTGTTCAAGTCCTCTTGGAGTATCCTACAATCCTCAACTGTCACAACTCGTCTCATTAATTCCGCGTCATCCACAAACATCGACATATAGAACGCGACTCCTGTAGACTTGTCGCTTATGCAGTCTGATTTCACGTCCCTGACTGTTACTCTCTGGCTCCTGCCTGTTAAGTCATTCTTTACTCAAGATAGAGCTTTCCCGCTTACTCCCGCCTGCCACTCAAGTTTGAATAGCAGTCTCCTGTGCGGTACTGTGTCAGAGGCTTTTAGGTAGTCCAGAAATATGCAGTCTGCCCATCCTTCAACTGTCCTGCCTTATTCTTGTTACTTTATCATAGACTTCCAAAAGGTTCGTTAGGCATGATTTCTCTTCTCTGAACCCATGTTGGTGTTTGTTTACATACTTAATTCTCTCTAAGTGTGTGACCAGTTTTAACCAGGTTATTCTTTCAAGTACCTTACAGGGGATGTTTGTCAGAGGTCAGAGGATCTGTAGGTAAGTGCCTCTTCCCTATCTCCTTTTTTGAAAATTAGTACCACATTTACCTTCTTCCAGCAGCTGGGCAACTCTTCCATCGTAAGTGACTCATTAAAAATCCTTGTCAGAGGCACGCTGAGGGCCTGCGATGCCTCTTTTAGTATCCACTGTTATGACCCTATGTAGCCTGGTGGAACGAGTCTACCCCAGTGAGAGTTATTCTGCCTTCCGGACCTGATTAAGAGGTCAGAGGAAAGATTTATATATTAAAAATATAATAAACATCAGTGAATAATATAAAAATATGAGCAGAGGATGAGCATTTAAATAAGTGACATCAAATGAGAAGTTGATGCTTTGGAGACATGACGCTAGCAGAAGAAAGAATATAGTTCCCTGTGTTAGTGGTGCAGCGAAGGCTGCTTATTTGCAAGTGTGAGGAAGCTGTTGGGGACTTAGTGCACCATTTCTCTGTGATTTTGATAATTAGAGGCGGCCTGGAAGTGAGTGTTCGGTTGCACCTTTGTGGAACTCTAAGTGCGTTGCTTCTTCAAGAGGAAGGAAGCAAGCATGCGTTTCTGTTGTGGAGCCTGCTGGACGACTCTGAGTACTCAAGTCAGGAGCAGAAGAGCTGTGAGGCAGTCTCAAAGAAACTTTGCTGGACGTCTTAGAGGACGCCATCTTGGAGGGCCGGAGTTGAACGCCGTCGAGCTACAAATTCTGCGGTAAGCTCATGTAGCAGTTGTTATAGTGGTTGTCTTTGCTTGATCTATGTCCAGCGATCATGGCAAGTGTTTATGCACGTGGGATATATATTTTTATTGAGACAGTTAGCAAATATAAGGAATTAGAATTGAGAGAACATGTTGGAGGGAGGAGTGGTAAATCTTCCTTCGCTGAAGGTCAAGTGCCGACTGAGGGGCGGAGGCCCTCAGCATGGTTACTGGGGCCTGATCCGAGGCCAGGCTTGACTTATGAGAGTTTGGTCCACCAGGCTGTTGCTTGGAGCAGCCAGCAGGCCCACATACCCACCACAGCCTCGTTGGTAGGAAACTTTTAGCAAACAGTCTAGTTTTCCTCTTGAAGATGTCCACGGTTGTTCCAGCAATATGACTTATAGTCGCTGGGAGGACGTTGAACAACCGCGTACCTCAGATATACAGTGTTCTCTGATTGTGCCTATGGCACCTCTGCTTTTCACTGGTTCTATTCTGTATTTTCTTCCATATTGTTCAGTTCAGTACGTTGTTATTTTACAGTGTAGATATAGGACCTGGCCCTTCAGTATCTTCCAGGTGTATATTATTTGGTATCTCTCTCGTCTCCTTTCTAGAGAATACATTTGTAGAGCTTTGAGACGATCCCAATAATTTAGGTGCTTTATAGCGTCTATGCGTGCCGTATATGTTCTCTGTATTCCTTCAATTTCAGCAATCTTTCCTGCTCTGAAGGGGGAAGTGAGTACTGAGCAGTACTCGAGACGGGACAACACAGGTGATTTGAAGAGTACAACCATTGTGATGGGATCCCTGGATTTGAAAGTTCTCGTAATCTATCCAATCATTTTTCAGGCTGATGCAATATTTGCTTGGTTATGCTCCCTAAACGTTAAATCGTCGGACATCATTATTCCTAAATCCTTGACATGCTGTTGAACATGTCTGAGAGACAAAGAGGGGAGGGGTTATAAATAAATATTGTACATAAATAAATATTGTACTACTGTACATAGATATAAATATTGTACATGAAAATAAATATAAATATTGTACATGAAAATAAATATTGTATATAAATATTTTATAAATATTGTATAAATAAATTTATACATCTGTATAAATATATATTCTGGCATAAATATTGCCGGAACTGAGAGACATGGGGGGTGGGGGGGGGGGGCTGAAAGGTAGAGTGAGGTTGGGAGTCAGAAAGAGGGGGTGTGCTAGTGGCAGGTATAGGTTTTGGGGTAGAAACGGGGGGTATGTGGGAGGTGGGGGCTCAGGATGGGAGTGGGGTTGATTGATTGATTGATAAAGATTAAGCACCCTATTGGTAGCACGGGCATGAATAGCCCATAAGTGGAGGCTTTTCGAGCCATTATCAGTACTAATAGCTGATACTAGATATCTGAGGAGGGATGAGGGTCTTCATGGTGGATTTCAGCCTCGGAGGGCTGACTGTACCAGTAATGGAACTGGCGGATTAGTGTAGACCTCTAGTTCCGTTTTTTTTTCGCCGAGACTTGTTGCGAGTTGATATGTGCTGTCGTTGGAGTTTGGTGAGGTGGTCTCCATGCGGAGGTCTTGTACCGAGTAGGTGTCGTATTTGTGTTGTGGTGGTGGAGCTCCTGCTAAGATTTCCTTGTCCGAGTCCGTAACATTCATAGATGGTGATTTTGTCTTTGGTCTCGCAGCCTGAAGTCGGCTCAGGTGTCATGGATTAGTGGTAGAAGATATTTCAGTAGCGTTGGTGGTGCTGTTAGTATTTGTAGACAGTACATCTGTTAGCAAGGCAGCTGAGATGGTGATGGTAGGAGTGTTGGGAGCTGGAGAGGGAATTACCTCTGCTTGTGCCGCCCGGGTCTTGAGTGGATCTGGAGTCTGTGTTGAGATCGACCTCGTGGTCGTCCCGGTGGGTGTCTCCAGAGTGGTAGTGGAGGCGGTGAGACTTGAGTCCTGGGGGATGATGGTGTCCAGGTCGTGGCTAGGTACAGCATGTTGAGTTCCTTGATGAATCGTTGATTGTCTGGTCCAGCAAGACTCTCCGCTAGTCGAATAATACCAGGAATAATGCCTGCACCTGATGCAAGGGACTGTGAAGGTGCTGGTTGGTCCTAAGGACCCCAGTGTGGAGGCCAAGGGGTGATCTGTTGGGAGGAGCCACTATTTGATAGGACTGGAAAGTCTTCAGGTACGTTGGTGGAAGCTGAGGTTTGGTGCTGGAGGCTCCAGCGGCGGAATTAGAAGAGAGTGGGACAGGTGCATCGGTGTTTGAAGGCAGTGGAGAGGTGAAGGGGAGTGAGGCTGGGGGATCACGAGGTGAGGCGGGACATACGGGAGACAAGGTGTAAAGAGGGGGGGGGGGGTGTTGAAGGTTTGGGGATAGAGGAGAGGAAAGGGGCGTCGGAGGGTGGGCTAGAGCTGATGGGATTGGTTGCAAAATGGGTGGAGGAGGGTCAGGGTACTTGTTGGGGGTAGAAGGGTGGGGAAGAATGGGAGGGCTGATTTGAGTGGGTGGGAAGGTGAGTTGTGAAGGCGTGCTGGGGCGAGGGGGACGCCTGTGAGTCTGTTTTCTCGCCTTCATTTGTTGTTGTTCATTTTGGTCATGTATCTGTCTATAAACACATTATAATAGCCTTCGTTGAAAAAATCCACAAGGGCAATGATGAGGGTTAGAACCTACCTACAGGATGTTCCCAGACGCGCCTTAGTCAACTGTACCACCACATGGTCAAAAGAATTGTAACCTGGAGTGCTAGGTGCCCTCACTAGGATCTTGTAGCTTCTCCGAAGTACAACCGGGATTTCACGCAATTCCCCCCATGCACAGGTCTGCTTTTGTTGTTAATATAAGCCTCAGTTCGGTGGCTGAGTTCGCTCTCGTTTTCTGTCATCTCACCATTAATACACCTCAATATTTATCCTAGTTCAAACTTCTCACTATGTTTCCTTTCATGTTTTGATGTCGCCTTTGCTTCACATAATCCAAGAATGGCAAGTGTCTGCCGCCTCTGGGATCCACTTTCATGCTGGTTCTTACCCAACTGTTGCAGCCCTTACTGAGTCTTTAACATTTCCCTGCTTGTTTCTGGTTGTATTCCCTGCATTGTCCCATATTAGCGCAATTTTCTGAAGCTGCTCCAAATTCCATGGTCTACCCTCACTGCCTTGTACCCATTTGTTGCCTGCCCCTTCCATCCTCGCTAATCTATCCTCCACTAATCTGTTCCCTTCATCCGTATTTATGCTTCCTGAGCTTAACGACTTGTCAAGCATTTTAAACATGCTTTCCCATTCTCCCCTCATCTTCCTGGCTTACCCTGAATATAGTCCTTGAGCACTTGTTTTTTCTCATCCTGTATTTGTTGAATTATTTATCTTTTAATTCCAAAGGATTAAATCCTCCACATAATCGCTCCTCCGCTCAACACACTTTCCCTATCACTTTATAAACCTGTACTTCTCTTCCTTAGTGCTGCTTGACCTGAATACCCACACTGATGTTGTCATTGTAATAAACTACCTTAGCGAACAGGGGTCCCAAATACCTTACTCGGTCTCCTGGCACAATAGGTGAGCATTACCAGGTGTCATCTCCCAGGTGTCGTCCCAGACGTGGTGTAGAGGCGGGTGAAGTCGGGGGGTCAGTGTGAGGTCAACGCTACACCACTGCTCTACTCCACAATGTGTACAATACTTATTTCCAAATACTTTCTTTCAGATCTCTTTCTTCACTTTCTTATGGTCTCTGTCAGTTTACCAATTATTCATTCACTCGTATTGTTCGCTGCTTCAAGACTGTTTAACCCTCCTGTTACGGCCAGCTTGGGCCGGTAACCGGGTTCTTTCTGTTAACGAATCTTATAACCCCTTCTTCTTGATCCAACCTCAAGTCGATGGTAAGTTTTCAAGAACTGGCTATGGCGAGTAGTAGTGCAAAGAATATTGGGGAGATAAACAATACACAATTACACCTTCACCTATATATTATCACCTGCATCAATATATATATATATTATATCTCTAAGTATTACTACACATATTTACACGCTTTTACGCTGTGTCACTTTCACTCAGGACACTCAACAGATTGGCAGTGTTCATCAAATTCCAGCAAGTCCACCTCGTCCAGGTACATGTCGTCCCCACTCAATGGTAATCACCGGCGAGTTCACCTTCCTTAACATAGGCCCGTCCACATACCGTATTTTCATGATGGCCCAATACCCTACATCCCCTCTCCGGTGGCATGCTGGCAGAGGGTTCTAGCGACACGCTGACAGGGGTCTCAAATAATCACGTACAGGGGTAGCTAACACCCTGGCAGAAGTCTCTAGCAACACATTAGCAGTACTTCTCAATAGACGCACTACTGCCGCCTCGTAACTCTTCTTGGCCAAATCCCGGGTACGTCGGTCCATACAATACTGCATAAATCCAGCAGCTAACACACTGCTACTACCAACAGCGGTCACTTCGTCCTCTCACAGGACCAAGTCAAGAGTTCTGGACTGCCCAGGTGAACTGCCCTCTTCAGCACCATTGACTCCTCATGTCACCTCTGTGAATGTAAACGCCATTAGCTAGGCAGACAGTATACTGGATGGCCTTAGGATAACACTGTTCCACTGGAGAACTGAAATTATAATTGCTTGCACAACCTAGATGGCGTTGATATCGTTATGTCCCCCTTCCGCCCCCCAGAGGTCATCATCATCGACCTCACCTCCAAAGTGAGGTATGAATCAGGAGCC